>VNJU01004086.1:0-29372 GCA_008042675.1 Drosophila seguyi
CATATTTTTTCAAAATTTTGACGATGAAACCCCTTAAATTTTGTTGTCCCAAAAATCGCAACAAATTTTATGGTCTTTTGATCATAACTTGGCTTAAACTCAACCGATTTTGGTCTGGTTTGGTTTTTTCTTCCTAGTTTTTGCAGCCAAACGTTTCTGCATTCAAAACTAATTTTTTATTTTTTTGTCATATTTTTTCAAAATTTTGACGATGAAACCCCTTAAATTTTGTTGTCCCAAAAATCGCATACAAGTTTAATGGTTTTTTATTCATAACTTGGCTCAAACTCAACCGATTTTAGTCTGGTTTGGTTTTTTCTTCCTAGTTTTTGCAGCCAAACGTTTCTGCATTCAAAACTAATTTTTTATTTTTTTGTCATATTTTTTCAAAATTTTGACGATGAAACCCCTTAAATTTTGTTGTCCCAAAAATCGCAACAAATTTTATGGTCTTTTGATCATAACTTGGCTTAAACTCAACCGATTTTGGTCTGGTTTGGTTTTTTCTTCCTAGTTTTTGCAGCCAAACGTTTCTGCATTCAAAACTATTTTTTTATTTTTTTGTCATATTTTTTCAAAATTTTGACGATGAAACCCCTTAAATTTTGTTGTCCCAAAAATCGCAACAAATTTAATGGTTTTTTGATCATAACTTGGCTTAAACTCAACCGATTTTGGTCTGGTTTGGTTTTTTCTTCCTAGTTTTTGCAGCCAAACGTTTCTGCATTCAAAACTCTTTTAAACTTTTTTAAATTTTTTTTTCATATCACAGCTTAAGACTTTATTCTTGCTATAAAATCGTAATTGTTTACAAAAGTTTGGGAGCGAGATCGTCCGCTTGGCATATTGCGTGTTATTAATAATTTCAGAGTGAGAGTGAGAGTTAGAGTGAGAGTTAGAGTGCCGCTCAGGGAACGCCACTCAGTGAATGCAAGAATTGTTTACATTTGTTATTCGAGAGCGGCATCGCCTGCTATGGTTACGTGGCCGGATGTGGATTGTTTACATGGGAGTTAGAGAGAGAGATGGATATATATATAGAAAGAGAGAGAGAGATTGATAGAGGGAGATGACAACATAGAAAGAAAGAAAGACAGATATAGATCCAGAGAAAGAGGGATGAATATATAGCTAGAATGAGACAAATATAGAGCGAAATAAAGATAAACACAATTAGAGATATTAGGATATATAGTAGGAGATGGAGATATAGAAAATATATAGGCGATCCCACGCGGAAGCAATGTAAACAACCCACATCCGGCCACGTAGGCATAGCAGGCGCAGCCGCTCTCAAATAACATTAGCAGTTCTTGCGCTCAGGGAGCGGCTCTCTCACTCTCACTCTCAAATTATTGAGACACGTCATCACCCAAGTGTGCGACCACGCTGTCACACTTTTGTAAACAATGAGCTGCACAAGCAAAATTTGTCACAAGACTTAATGCTTAAGCTGGGATCCATGATATATCCACTATATATCCACGATATATCCAATTCTTCTTGATCTGTCCTTTTCTAAGCATCGCTCACTCATATAAGCAGAGGCGGCTAGCCGCAGCAGCCTCAGTCTGTCTCTCTCTCACTCACTCGATCTGCCGCTCTCTATGCCTCTCACACACCTACAAGCAGAGGCGGCTCGCCGCTGCAGCTTGAGTCTGTCCCGCTCACGCTCTCTCTATGTTTGTCCCTCTCCATCCATCTCTCGCAGCTATAAATAGAGGCGCGACTCGCCGCGCAGCATCAGTATGCTCGCGTCTTTCCAATCGTTCGGGCCACGTCAGTGTTCGTGATCGCGTGTTCGTAATCACGTGTTAGTAACCGTGTGTTCGTAATCGCGCGTGTGTGTAACTATGATAAGAACATCTGCAGTCGGAAAGACAATCAACGATGAATCTCTGCCAAGTCTGCGGTACTGCAACTGAAGAAACCGATTGTCCTCTAATGCGGGTAAGTCCGAACTAAACTTTTATCATATCCTATTATCCTATATCCTATATATGAGCGCAAAAATAATTTATTTATTTATAAGGGATAAAAATTGGGTATAAGCTAAAAGGGAACTTATTAAATAAGATCATTAGCTGCTAAGGTCTCCGCTTAACTAGGTAGTGCTTTCAAATTGACTTGTTGAAC
Source organism: Drosophila seguyi (assembly GCA_008042675.1). Lineage (NCBI taxonomy): Eukaryota > Metazoa > Arthropoda > Insecta > Diptera > Drosophilidae > Drosophila > Drosophila seguyi. The sequence goes on from VNJU01004086.1 coordinate 2,137, forward strand.
TTTATGGACAGCATTTTGGTTATGGAATTGGTTTTGGGGGAGGAAGCAGAGGATTTTGTTTGCTGTTGGGTTGGCTGGGAGTTGAGGATTGGGCCTTCATGGCAAGTTTCTTAGGGGTGGTATTAAGGCGTTTTGGCTTTTCCTATCGATACGTTTTCATAGATTTCCGGCAGGCAATTGACACCATCAGTCGGTTTAAATAAACGCAGAAATGCATGCTGTGGCAATTACCTCTTTGCCTTGGAGCCTAATGAGGCACCTGGCCAACGATTCGGCTCTTAATACCTCTGCAGGCCTTTGACTCTCGAATTGCTAGCGCATTCATTGACCATTTACATTTCGCCCAAAACCTCGAAATCTAATTACAGTCACATTTCTATGAGTTTTCGTGTTTAATTATTTGATTTGTTTTTGTTAGGATTTGGTTAGGATTTTGGGTTTCGAATTTAGCTTAAATTCCGATAGTGGTGTAAGCTGTTTTTATTTTTATGTATTTTTTTGTACCCTTGCAACTTGGGAAAAATGCTCAAAATTTTTGGAAAAAAATCAAATAATTAAGTTAGGAAGCTGAAAATTGGCGTATATTATTATATTATAAAATACTATTATATAAAATAAAATCTCAGTACGCGGACTCTTAACACAACATGGCGTATACGTAATTTTAAAGTCTGCCATTTGCAGATAAGCTTATTGTACACAAATTTGTGTAATTAAGAGATTTAAGTCAATGTAATTTTTTTAAATTATAAATTATATAAATATGAACGAGAATGCAACCGGAAACCCTCTGTCCGTCTCTCCTTCTGTTTGTTCCGTTTATATTTAAATATTTATATATTTCCTATTAGTTTTTCCTTTCATTTAATTAAATTGCATTAAATTATAATGATAATGAGCTTCAAGAGTATACAAATTTCGGCGTGCCAAAATTAGCTTCCTTTCTTGTTCACCATTAAAACCCATTTTTCCTCACTGTCCAAAGCAAACTTTCCCAGATTTTTTCAGCCACACCTTTTAGAGCATAATTTTGTACCAATACAGCAGTTATACAGATGGTATTGGCACTGTCATTATTTGCTTACTGTTAACAATTTGCGAAAAAGCAACAAATCTTTATTGTTCTTCATTTTTTTTATTCGAAATGTGAAAATGGTAAAGGAAAAGGGATTACATTTGCATGGGCATATGTTGCGCCTGTAAAATGTATTTGCATCCGGCATGTGCATCTGCATCTATTACGGATATATTGTATCCTGTAGCCCGTATCCTGTGCCCTGTGTGTAGCCTGTGTGTATATATTCTGCCGGAGTGACTGCGTTGCATAATGGGTTTTGGCGGACGGTTTTTATGACCCCCGAGCTGGTTTTTAATGCATTTACTATGATTCCCCTTCAAATATATGGCTGTCTTATTTGCCGAAGGACTACAGGACCAAGGTCTAAGGGGGAAGGGAGCGAGGGAGGTAGAGGAGAAAGTGGGTTCAGGAATATGCTTTGCATAAAAGTAGTTTTATGGTTTGTGCAAAAATTGTTCTACATTTATTTTAGTTTCTGATTAATTTTTTCAATGGTTTCTTAGTGTTTATTTTATGATTAATTATATAGAATATAAAATTCAACTTGAATTTGGCTTTGTAATTAATTTATAATTTAGAATTATTCATTTTTCAATTTTTCAACATTCATTTTAGTTTCTGGTTAATTTTTTCAATGGTTTCTTAGTGTTTATTTTTATCATTAATTATATAGAATATAAAATTCAACTTAAATTTGGCTGTGTAATTAATTTATAATTTATAATTCTTCATTTTTCAATTTTTCAACATTCATTTTAGTTTCTGGTTAATTTTTTCAATGGTTTCTTAGGGTTTATTTGATTTTTAATTTAAATAAAAAAGAAATAAATAAAATATAGAAATTCACCTTGAATTGGCTTTGTAATTAATTTAAAATTTATAGTTTTCCTGCTCGATATATATATTTATTAAAATAATAAATCTAAAAGAAGAAGTATAACTTTTTTAAGGCAAGGAAAAATGTATAACTTTTCTTGAATTTTGTATTGATTTATTTCTTTTATTATTTTACATTTTGTATAATTATTTATTTGAAATATATAAAATACACATTCGATCTGCTTTACACTTTATAATTGTCTATGTTGCCAGCTTGAACTATAACTTTATTTGAATAAAAAGCTCAAAAGAAGAGCAGAATTCTTTATTCCTCATAAAGTGAGGCAGGAGGTTGGACTCTTCTCTTCCTGCAAAATGATTTTGCATTCTCCCCCCCCTCATTTCCTTCCCTTCTTTTATCTGCAACATCTTTCCAACTCAGTCCCACATCCACCATATCAACCTATCAACCTATCAAGTGTTGTGTAACCTATCCAATTAGGCGGCAAAACTGGACCGTTTCCAGTTCAGTTGGCTCAGGTGTTTACGTGGCTCGCTTCCCGATTCAACACATGCGGCAACACATAATTGGCTGCCATGGCAATGGGGGAATGCTTCACGTATTTTCCCGATGCATTCTCCGTTCTAGCCCCAGTCCAAGGCTCTGCCACAATTCCTGGTATTCCATTCTATTTAGTGGCCCTCCAAAGGGGGACACTCTTTGACCTGTTGCCATGGCGCCGGGCATACACATAAAAATTGAACATAATACCCGGGACCCCCGCAGCGGATGCAGAGTCGTAAAATTATGGCCAACGGGTCGGATGCGTAATGTGAGTTGCAACTGCAGTAGCTAAGGCCAGGGGATGCTCCTTTTTCAGTTGGCCAACTAATTGAGCGGACATGAAAGTCCAGGCTTAATGAGGCAGCTAAAGTAACAGGTTTTTTTTGAGTTTTTTTTTAGTTTTTTTATTGCTACTTTTAGAGTAGGTTTGGTAGTAAAAAAATTAAATATAAAATAAATGCAATTATTAGATTGAAATATAGCATAATTATTTTTGATTGGTTAGTTAATAAATCATCATCAGCTTAGTTTAGGTATTTTAAGCTGGGTTTACCAATAAATTAATATTATAATTATCAATAATGATGGAAAATTTCAAATTAAAGGCACCATTTAATTTTAAGCCATTCAAAATTACATTTTCATTAACAAATTAATGCAAGTTTAAGCAAAAGATTAGTTTTTCTTATCAAATTAATTAATAAACTAATAATACTAGTTTTCTTAATGATTTTCATTATTAATCTTATTATTTAAATAAAATAATAAATATATATCTAATATCCTAATATTAAATAAATATCTTATATAATAATATCTAGGATTTACGTATATATTTTTCTTGTTTTTTAAATAAATAACAACCGCTTTACTTCACAAGAAGGCAACACACAAACTAAAAGAAATCTTGTTAAGAAAACTTAATATAAAATTAATAAATTAATAATAATTAATAATAATAATAATAATAATTAATAATAATAATTAATAATACTAATAAATTAATAATACTAGTTTTTTTAATGATTTTCTTATTATTTAAATAAAATATTAAATAAATATCTAATATCTTTATATTAAATAAATATCTTATATAATAACGTATATATTTTTGGTATTAAAAAAAAAATTTCAATCGTTTTACTTCAAAAGAAATCTAAAAGAAATCTTGTTAAGAAAACTTGATATAAAATAATAAATTAATAATACTAGTTTTCTTAATGATTTTCATCATTATTCTTATTATTTAAATAAAATATTAAATAAATATCTAATATCTTAATATTAAATAAATATCTTATATCCTAATATCTAGGATTTACGTATATATATTTTTGTTATATTTTTTAAATAAATAGCAATCGCTTTACTTCAAAAGCAAGCAACATGAAGTCTAAAAGAAATCTTGTTAAGAAAATTTTATATAAAATTAATTTACTTAAACATAAATCTAAAGCTTCTTTTAAAAATATATATACACAGCATTTAGTCAAATTTATGGCCTCATAAAACGCCAGTTTTCTAAAAATTTCCTTCGAATATGTTTCCTTCGAAACCAAAGACTTCCTTACGAAGGTTCGGCGTTTGCCCCGCCAAAATCCACCACCGATCCGCTGAATCCGACTGACCAATCCCGGCGGCGACGAGGCCCCTCCGCCGCTATTTCGCTGGGGCATGCGCTGAATGTGGCCGCGACGACGGCAAACGAAGGGTGTCCTTGATGGCTCGGGGCCTTGCTCCTGCCTCCTGTTGCCCAAGGCTAACCTGTTGACCAAATGCATATTGCGCATACGCCCCGTAAGGCGCGCGCGAGTCCAACAGGTAAGCCGCTGGCGTAGGCGTTGCAGCATCAGACCCTCACCCGTGTGCAACGCATCCTTCTGCCAACACCCCCACACCCACCACACCCACGCCCCAGGACGGTGTGTCTGCCACTTGGCAAATCGCTCGCCAATCGAAATGATCAGACATCCGACGTCCGCCGACTCGATGGAAGCATGCAACAGCCTTCAATTGGGCTTATTCAGCGATTTTCACTGGGTGTCACTAATGGGACTGTGTGTCAGGGCATATAATGTGTACATGAATATGTGCAATTTATGTTTATACCACTATATATTTAGAAAATATTTAAATTTTCCATTTTACCTCAAAATCGTTCATTAACATTTTACTATAATAATAAATTATGGACATGTAAATTTGTTCAATTCGTTTTGGGTACAAATAATAAATAAATAAATAAATGAAATTTAAATAAAAAGTGTGTAATTAAACAAATATTATTTATTTACTGTCAATTAATATTAATATTATATTTATTAGTACTTAACAATATTGAAAAAGTTCTTAAGATTTCAATAATTTTAGACGTTGTCCTATATGATATTTCCTATAAATCGATATTCTGTTGAACATTCTGATATGTTATATAGCCAACCATTAGTTTTCAATAAATTAAATAAATTTGAATAGTATTTTGATAATTTTATATTAAATATTTATATGTTTTCTTTATTGAGCTTTGCCTTTCCATACATAACTTTTATCCCAAGAGACTTATTATATTCATATTTAAATTATATATTATTTATATTCATTATTTAAAGGGTATCATTTTCAGTTTTTTAACATTCGATTTGTCATATTTGACATATTTTCTATATGATGTAAGGGCTTCAGATATATTTCGTTTTATATAAAATCAAGGGACTTTTTTATTATTTAACTTAAGCTTAAGGATATTATCGATAAGATGCTGAGAGCAATGGACTTTTCCCCTCAATATAAGTATATCTAATAACTAATAATTTTGATATATGCAATTTGGTGATTTTTTATAATAATTATGATAATAATAATAATAAAGACTTATAAAATCAATATTTTAAATCTTAATACTATAATAATCATGTTTTCAATATTCAATAAATCAAATTTGATGACATATTCAATATGATATTAAGGCTATCATACATTGTATTTAGATTTTTTAATATTAGAACGGTACAGACTATATTTATCGCTTTTTAAATTTCGATATATTAAATTTGACGATATTTTCGATATGATATGGAGGCTATCGGAGTTTTTTAATTTAATTTATCAGTATTAGAATGATAATATAAATATTTTAAATTTAAATACTATAATAATCATAATAATTTCGAAATATTAAATTTTACGATACTTTCTAAATAATATTGAAACTATCGGACTCTTCTTTCGATATATATCCTCAAAACCCAGCGACTGCAACTTTAAGTAGAAGCAACAGCGTGTTCCTGTGCCCCTTCAGTCAGCGATTCAGCGAGAGCTGTGCTGAGCAGAGCAGCTTCCCCTCAAAAAACGAATGCGAAACCAATACTCAAACTTGGACTCATACTCGTACTCGCACTCGTACTCGTACTCGGGGTAGAACCACCCCCCAACAACACCTGGTGCTGGCCACGTAAGCCTGTTGCTGCTGTCTTCGCAGCAGCTGCTTCTGCTGCTGCTGCGACTGTTGCTGCGTCGTCATGGTCGTCGTTACAGTTACACACTTTCCACTTGTTGTGCCTGTGGGTGCCTGCTGGGGGTGGGTGTGTTGCCAGATGTCCTTCGGGCGTAAGGACGAGCCGAAAGCGAGCGACACGAGGTGTCCTCGTCAGTCGGCCAGCGGCGGAGCAACAGATGCTGTTCAACATCCAAGCCCAACGGTTGTGCGACTCGCAGAACAGCCGAAGCCCCATCAAGGAGCCATCAGCAAGGAGCAACAGGAGAGAGGACAAGCATCCCAAGCAACCGAAGAAGCGAAAGTAGAAGCAGAAGCGAAACTGTAATCCATGCAACAAGTCAAGACAATATACGTTTTTTTTTTGAAAGTGCCAACGATCAGTGTTTTTTGTGCCGGAGAAATGTGCTCTCTAGTCTTTATTTTTGTCAAGTGTTAAAAAGTATACAAAAATGCAATAGTTATCAAAGAAGAAGTCACACTCGAACTACCTGAAACTAAAACTGAACCTGAACCTAAACCTGAAACTGAACCTGAACAGCCGCCAAAGTACAACAGACATATAAATACCTGAACCCGATATTTAGTCCCAGAGAGAAGGACGTGGAAACCAGGACCTGACTAGCAACAGATGCTTTATACCATATACATATATCATCATATATCATACAGAATATCAGCTAAATATCGGCCATTAATCGAGCAATTTTAAATGCCCAAAGCAAGGGCCAGAGCAGACAGCTAAAACCCAGCAAAGGAAACCCAAATTTGTGAGAACAGAATCAACATGTGAGTACCAAAAAAACTGAGACTTGAACTTAATATAAATTTTCACATTTTATTAGACATATTTTTTTAAAGTTATTGTTATTATTATTTGATTAAAATAATTTCCATTCAATGCACTACTAATAATATTCCCGAGAAAGCGCCAAATTGTTGCCATTGTCGGGCAATTGTTATGCAAATTGCAAATTGCAACAGAATGCCCAAAAGTGCATTGAATAAATTGCATAGCATTTTTCCATTTAGTAGATACATTTAGTACATTTATTTACCATTAAGTTGAAGGACTTTTTTGCCGCATTTAATTACGTATGTAGCATAATATATTGTTGCCACAAAAAACACACACAAGTCACAGGCTGTAAATCAACAAAAAATAAACAAACAGTGAGGGAAATTAGTATTTTATTCCCTTAATAATATCAAGCAAAAGAGATCTCTCAGTAGTAATTTCCTTTAATTGATTTAAAGTCTGCTTTTGGGCCTACTTAATTTTCAACTCCCTTTGCGATTTTGTACTTCAAAGTCAAGTTAACTTTTAATTCCCTGAAGTTTCGGCAAAAACATTATTTTCCGCTTTAATGCTGGCAACTCACTTCACTTTACTTTACCCGTAAATCCAATCAAAATTCTGTGAAAATTCGTTGGGGCACTTTTCCCCCAGTTTTCAAATGGGAAAACAACTTGGCAACTCATCATCGGAAACGGAAACACGCCTCTCTATCGCCATTTCGCTTAAATAGTTTCAACTTGTTCGCCAAGTTCAGTCCGAGTCCAAGTCCTGAGTTCAAGTCAAACTTTGAAGTCAAAGTCTCTTCCTTTGAGTCCAAGTGAGAGTCTCATTCTCAGTCTCATTCTCAGTCAAAAGTTCTCAGTGAGAGTCTCACTTTCGGTTTTAGTTTTCTATTGCCTTGGCTCTCATTTGACGTTTGTTATTTGTTGGTTTCTCCTGTGCCTCGATTGCTTGTCACCTGCGCCCAGGTAAGTACAATTTAAATGTCAAGTTTTCATTAGTTGTCAATGGGGGAAGCTGTGTTGGAACTTGGTTTCCTGTGACAATTTAGGAAAGAGAGTAGACTATGGAGATTCCTTACTAGAAAATGTTTAGGGGTTATTTTAGAATAAACATAAATAAAAATATATATTAAGGTAAGGGGTAGCTTAATAATTAAGCAGGAATTACCATTTAAATATTACAAATTTATTATATATTATTTTTATTTTATTTATTTTCATTTCTTCTTGGCATCAGTTGGCTCTTTTACCAAAAGATATCTGAATATTTTACAAAACATCCTTGAAAATGTTTGCTTTAATATTAAATAACTCAAAAAGCAAATAATTATAAGTGCTTAAATACCAAATACCTTATAAATTTAATACTAAATAATACTATATAAATATTTTATATATATTTATACCAAAAATATAGTAAGTTATGCTGAATCACAGCTTACAACTTAAATAGGTTTAAATCTCAGTACTTTTACCCTTACAAACCACTTTGTATACATAATATATCTTAAAATGTTAGAAAAAGAAATAATTTTTCATATATAAATATATATTTCTCTATAAAACATTTTAGAATAAAAAGAAAAAATATACAGACTAAACTGAATCACAGTTTACAACTTGATTAGCCTTAAATCTCAATACTTTTACGCTTAAAAAATCCCTTATATAATTATAATATTTCCTAAATATATTCTAAAATGTTAGAAAAACAAATAATATTTTATCTATAAATATATTTTTTTCTATACAACATCTTAAAATAAAAAGAAAAGTTGGAAATATATCAAACAATAGCTCCTTAAGCTTCTTACAAATTCCAAAATAAACTATACAAAAGCAATATTTTAAGTGAAATACTGCGATTCCACCACAAGTACACATATAGATTCCCAATCAATTAGCTGATTGACGTCCAAAAATATGATGGCTTCTGATTAGAGTCTAGCACTCGGTATCTCTGATTCCAAAGCGTCTGAATGAATGGCCATTGTTGGTGGCTCGCCTGCCTTCAGGCACTGGACCAATTGTTAAAAACTTTAGGTCTGTGTGTGTGGGAGCTGCTGGGGCATTGTAGTGGCACAGTGCCACCATTAGCCCCCCGTCGGCCCCCGCAGCAGCATTAACCCGCAACGGGGGCATTGTTCTTGGCCCCCCACAGAAATGAGCATTTATTTTTAGAGCCTGTTTACACAGACAGGCACAGGCACAGGCACAGGCACACAATGATTGAATCGACTGGGAATGTCTGTGTGTGTGGGAAGTGTGTCTGTGTGTGGGGAGTGTGTGTATGTGGAGGTGTAAGTCTGAATATGAGTGGGGTCCAGCTCCAAGGTGGAGCGCCCCAGGTATGGGTTAAGGGGCACGAGGCCGTTCGACAATCATTTGTAAAATCAGAGACATTAGGTACCATGGTTGCCGATGCTCTAATGCACTGTACGTAATTTCTTAAGAATTTTATAATTTCTATAAACTTTGCTCCTGAATAAGGTGCAGCTTTTATGTGGAATTGGCAGGGGGTAGTACTAACTGAGGAACAGGCAGGTGGTAATTCATGGGGTTAATTTTTGCTGTTCTCCTGATTTTAAGGAAGCTCTTCGGAAAAATCTGAAAGTAATTTCTCTTTCAAAAATTACTTCAAATAACTAATTTTTTCGAGGCTGTAGCTCCCTAGCTTTAGGATTTTTAGAGTGTTTCAATTTGCTTACTTTCGTTATCGTTTTTAATACATATTATAGCCCAAAAAAATATTTTAAAAGAGTAAAAAAGTACAGCCTTCCATATGGAAAGAAGCTGTGTATCAGAACCTCTTGCTTGCCAAGTGCTGAATTGGGAATGCATGCCCAAGGTCATGCCTGTTACACAGCGAATTCCACAGTGACTTTGCTTACCTCATGAAACAAAGTCCAAGAGAAAAATTCAATGTAAAATATGCATAAATATATTTATTGAAATATTCATATCCCATAAATCTCTTCTATCCTTCTAACATTCCCCCTGTTTTTTGTAACAGTGTAGACAGCATGTGTGTGCCTTCGGTGCCCTCTCTGCCTGCGCTCATTAGTAGCACATTTACCGAGTACGTGATTTAGCTGCAAATGTGCAAAGGACCGAAGGACCCAGGGACTGGCTGGCCCTAGCATAATGATAACTGTTGCTGGTTGCTTGTTATGGCCAACCCCCCTGAATCCCATATCCATACTCCATATCCCATATCCCCATATCCCCAAACCTATATCCTGTATGCCAGACAAGTGTGGCAAACAGGGACTTGGGGGGAATTCGTTAGCATTTGCATTTTGCTGCCAGGATGCAGTTGTAAGTGAAATAGGCTGGCAATTTTCCACACGCACAAGTACCATCCATCCTTTAATTTATGTGGATTCAAGTATTCAAAAATAAACGCAATTAAATTTAAATTAAAATTTAAATTCCGACAAGACAAGTCCTGTGACTCGTCCCTTTTTTTATCTGCATTCTTTTTTCTGCTGGGTCAGCTTCTGAAAGCTTGTCTAGGTAATAAAATGTGTCCAGAAACCCAAAATGGATAGCGAAACAGCAGCAAAAAGGAGAGATTCCATTTTATTGTGTCCTGAATGACAGTATCTTTCGGGGTAGACAAGACAGAGGGCATTCCTTAGCTGCCAGTTAAGTTCCATTGCCAAGTGGCAAAGCACTTCTTGTTGTTGAGAATGAACAGGAATGGCACACAAACTGATCAATGGCTGTGGCACTTCCGGCACATGGCCAGGTTTCCGGTGCCAGAGAGGGAGAGAGAGAGTTAGTGTAGCGATAAGTTGATTTACACTGTCCCTTCCTTCCGCTGGACTGAAAAACAGTAACTGAGAAAAAACTGTAACGCTCCCCACACACTTATGGTTCAATGAAAATGTTCACTCAATTACGCTTTAAGACTTAATTCACCAAATTGAAGCGAATGTCGTTAACGGAAGTGGGCCAGTCACTCGCCCACACGAGCACCAGACACAGGACACGAACTAAACAAACACGAGGACGAGGCACACAGAGGCACACAGACGCACGGGCGCCTCCATCATTGTCATATCTTCTTTATCATGGCTTCCTGATGCTCTCCCCCCTCCTTCCTGGTGGTGCGTGTGTATTTTCACTATGCCTTGTTGTGGCTTTCGCTTGTCCACGGGAGCGTCAACAAGCGCTTTCAGGTGAAAGCAGTGCCATTAAAAAAGAGAGACAGGAGCAACGACAGGGAACAAGCTGTGAGACCAACCTACTTCTCGTTGAAGTTGAAATTTGTGTGTACTCTTGCTCATATATGTTATGAGTTATAATTAATTGTCTTTGAAAACATAGGAGATGTGCTAAAATTGTTTATGAAATAGTTACCAAATGGGGAATCTAAATCTATTAGAAAAGGATGAGTAAGAAAGAGACAGGAATTGCTGGTTAAAAATTTAGAAAAGAGCGAGTAAAAGAGAGAGTTTTTCGAGAAACAAATTAGCGAGCGGAAAAATTTAGAAACGAGCGAGTAAAAGAGAGAGTAATTTGAGAAACAAATAAGTGAGCAAGCGAGTGAGTTAAGTAGTGGGCGAACGAGCTAAAAAACAAAGAGCCTTGTTTGATCGTTTCTTTATTCTCTTGTTTAGAATAAAGAAACGATAATGACAACAAACAAACGAGAGAGCAAAGTAACAAGCGAGGGAGTTAATAAGCTGGCAAATTTGCTAAGTAACTACTAAGCCAGCCAGCAAGGAAGTAAACGAAAGAGAAAAGAAGCAAACGAGAGAGAGAGAAAATGAGCGAGAGAGAGCAAATGAGCGAAAGAGAGCAAATGAGCGAGAGAGAGCAAATAAGCGAGAGAGAGCGACCAGCGAGTAAAAGTAAAAGCAAAAAAAGCGAACAGAAGTGCGACAATAAAGCGATCAAGACGACAAGCAAAGACGACAAGCAAAGACGACAAGTAAAGACGACGAGTAGGGACAACGAGTAAAGATAAAGAGTGAAGACAACGTGTAAAGCCGACGTGTAAAAACGACGTGTAAAAACGACGTGTAAAAACGACGTGTAAAAACGACGTGTAAAAACGACGTGTAAAGACGACGAGTAAAAACAACAATCAAAAACGACGAGAAAGAGAGAAATCTAGACAGGGAATCAACAAGAGCTTTGAGTTCTTTGAGTTTATTCACATTTCCAACTAAAGTATTTTAAAAAACTTAATTATATATTAAGGAAAGAAAGGGTATATAGCTGATAACCATCAAAAATCTCAACGAAATAGGCTAACCAAGAAATGTCCCCGCACAAACTAATTATGGTTAATTGTGTAGCAGTTTGCGGTTTACACAATAAACATATCAATTTCAAGGACATTAATTCCAATCGAATTCCAACCAAATGCCAATCAACCACATTTAACCTTAAATACTTAACTTACTTAAACGGGTTAGTTTAACTTGTGTATTACAGACAAATCTGTAATCTATTTCTGTTGAGCTGAAAAGCTTGCTTAAAATATTAATTTTCCTTGGCAACCGGCTCGTCACAGCTGGGTCCTGTGTTGCTGGCGTTCCTGTGGTTCGGTTTCGCTACCAAAAATATCGCTTTAATCTCTTAGAGTTTTCGCAACCGGAGCACGACGGCACTTATGTTTCATTCAAGAGATGGGGAGGACTGCCACGGATACATGCAACTCTGACTGACTCTGGGGGGTTTGGGGAGGAGGAATTCGCAGTAATGCACCTCCAACCCGCGTGCCCGAGTCCTGCATAATACATAATACACACATGCACACACACTCTTGTTTGGGGCAGCACTTACAAGTTATTATTGCCCAGGGGGACACACACAGAAGGGGACTTCCCCGCGCACACACACACACACACACGCTGGCAAGGACGATGTCCAGCGGCAACAACAATGGTTTCCCGTTTCGATTTTGCAAAATACAAAGGCAGAAAATGAGACGGAGATGGAGACGGAGACTGAGATTGAGATTGAGACTGAGACGGAGACGGAGACGAAGACTGAGACAGAGACTGAGAAAACTGAGCCTGAGACCGAGAGCCCATTCAGGGATTTACTTGTAAGTAAGTTATGATCGGGATTTAGATTAAAATTGGTATTAGTTCCCCTCTGTTAAGCCCTGGTAACCACAAGTCCTGGCAACAGTAGGCAGAATCCAGGGGTCTGAGAGCTCCAAAAATACAAAATATTTCAGACAAAATCATGAAATTCAAACAGGGTTTGGGGGTATGTTAAGGCTTTTAATTTAATATGAATAAATATATTTATCTTTAAATATTTTTAACAATTAATTTGTGATATAAATTTCTATAAATTTCTAAATTTCTAGTAATATCTTACAACATATTTCAGACAATTATCACGAAATTTAAACAGGGTTTCGGGGGTATGTTAAGGCTTTATAAGCAATTCCAATCAATATATTTATCTTTAAATATTTTTAACACCAAATCAATTAATTTGTGAGGTTAGCAAAATACTCTCATCTCTCTTTACTCTTCTATAAATTTAATAAATATTTTTAAAGTAATTTCCTACATTGTTTTCCCTCAATTCCGATGCCCCCACTTGAGTACCTTGAATAGACTTTGATTTGAAATGTGATTGACAAGCCTCGTTTGCTGTTTTGGTAATTTCATTTGCATTCCCAGCGGAGTGTGTAAAATCGCATGGAGATGCCGCCGTCGTTATAAATAAATAAATAAATAAGGAAATAAATGGTGCAAAGGGTGGGGCGGGGTGTGCGGGAAGGGCAATCCATCAAGCAACCCCTGGAAAAAAACCTAGCTGGAAAATGCACTCAAGTGTTACAATCCTATCGATTTGATGCTGAAAATAAACGTCACGCCAGGTTACACCTGTCTCGCGGGGCACCGCTCTCTGTAGGAGTGTGTGTGAGTCCTACAGAGTGGGTTAAGCCAGGCCAAAATGGGTTAAGCATGCGGGATACACATATTTCAGGTGGAAGGTTGGGAGAATTTTCAAGAATAAAATAAAAATAATAATAAATAAAAAGAATTTATTAAGAGAATTTATTTCACTTATTTAAAAATATTTTTAAAGCAAGTTTTAAATTTCCCCTTAAATTTTCTTATCAAATTTCTTGTTGAATATTTTTCTCTATATTTAATATTATTTAATTGGTGTCGGTACACCAATAATGTTGCTTTCCTTGCTGCGGCAATGGCACTCGTCCATGAATTGTCCACTTGATGGCACCGTAAAACGCAGCAAGCAAAGCTGCAAGGTACGGTGAAATGGCACAAAAAGAGTGCCAGAAGCCACCCCAGAAGCCACCCTGAAACACCACCCTGAAACACCACCCACCGAAAGCAGGTGGCCGCACACACAAAAGGTGTATTCAAGTGTGCCGCATAGAATTCACGGGCTGAATGCATGTCAAGAATTGTAAAGGCTTTTTCCCACGTCACACCTTGGCACACCTTCACACACCTTCGCACACCTTCGTACACCTTCGCACACCTCTTTACACCCAGCTCAAGGTCATCGCGTCCTCATCAATGGCAGCTTAATAATAATACTGCGATGACAGGACCCAGGCGCCAAGGCTAATTATATATGGCAAGCTGTCCTGTCCAAGGACTCACCTTGGATTCCCTGTGTTTTGCCTTTTCGATTTATCAATCATCCATATTTTTTAACATTTGTGTGTACACATATAGATTTCATATAAACAGGACTTGACTTTTTGACACTTGTCAATAAAGGATTAGTGTCAAAATACAAAGAAAAATTTATAAATTGACACTAATAGTTTTTAAAGGTATTTAAAATAAGAGAGAGCTAAAAATGTATTCATATTTAAATTTATAATAGGATTATGAGGCAGGCACTTTAACTCTTTATTTTTTTAATCAGTATTATAAATATATTACTTAAATAAAGGCATTAATTTGCATTAAGGCATTGTAATTTTTTTAAATACTCTAAATAACAGTGTCATTAGCTTAGCTCTTTAATGAAAATTAAAACAATTTAATACTGAAAATCATTTGTCAGAAAACTCCTCTTCTCTCCAATTAATATTTTTTCAAACAAAAATTCTTTAAGCCACAGAAAATGCCCAAGCTTAAACAATTATAAATTTTCAACAAGTCGGAAACTTCTAGCAATTGCTAATGGAATCTCATATATATTTTATAAGCTTATGACCGCTTCAAAAATTTGTGAAAAATGTTTGTTTAACCTCAACTTGTAGTTGAACAGGATTGCATTCCGAATGCTGCCAAGGCTTCCTCCGAACTCCTTCACAAGCCAATTAGAGTTAATCGTTTTTTCCGGGAATCCAACCAGAAAAAGGGGGAAACAAAAATGCAACACACGCACTCACTTACATGCTGTTTCTCTGTGTTCGTTTTGACTTCCAATGTTAATTTAGTTGCTGTTGCTGGCACTTGAGATAATTACAAAACGGAGACGAAACAGCTGCCATTCTGCCAGCATCATCAGCATCATCATCATCACAGTCATCATCATGGCCAGAATCAGGGGCAGAGAGCAGAACAGGACGAGGCAAGGCAAGGCTCACATGTCAAACAGTGAAACACACATCTCATTTTATGTTTGCGAATGTGCGGTCGAGCTCTGGGAAATGTGGATACACATATGGATCCTCCTCGGAATCTGTGTCCACGTTTAAATGCCAAGGGGTTACCCACTGCCGCTTTTCCGCCTTTTTCCCCAGAATGCTCAGAGCTGAGGAAAAGCCGCTTACCAAGGGGGAGCTTACCCAGGCTTTTCAGCAATCGAAACAATTATTAGGTTATTAAATTTGTAATTTTAAAATAATAAATAATTAATTATAAGAATAGTTAAGGTTCAGTTAGATGGGAAAAAGCTAAGCTCCCCCTAGGAATTTCTCTGGAATTTTTTACTCCCTCTGGACTCTCCACAAAACCTTTTTGTTAATTCCCTTGATTAATATATTGTTTAATTTTATTTTTACATATATTTTATATACTTCTTCAATTCATTTAAGGTATATATTTTATTTAATTTTACTTTTTACATATATTTTATATACTTTTTCCAAGGCATTCTAGGTATTTCGCTAACGAGTCTGTGTGTGCTGTTCAGATTAATCGATGCTACGCATTCTCCTTCCTTCCTGATTTTTTTTTATTATATCTTTATAAATTCGTGGCAGTTTTTCGGCTCCAAACTTTTCGAGTGAGAGAGCTCCGGGCATAAATGCCGCAAAATGCAAAATGCCAATCTGACATCGAAAATATTTCCATCGTCCGCCAATGGCCACATGTAGCGATGGCGATGGCGACGACGACCTCGACTTTTGTGACAAAATATTTTGATTTCCACATTTTTGTTGAATTCTTTTCCCTGGGCATCTTTAATGCACAGAATTTAATGCGTTTCCTGGCGACTTTTTAGTTTGTTCCATAATTATTTGTGTATCCTTCGGTTTACAGCCGAAATCCAATTACATTTTCCAGCGTATTTATTTAAGCGTTGCGAGATTTGTTTTCGCTTGTCTAGCTTTGGCATTAAATTTGTTTTGAATATTTACTTAAATGCATTGAACATTCAATTTGTTTAGCATATTTTCTTATTATTTAAATAAGGGGAGAGGGGAAAAGATAAGTGGGGATAATTTTTCGTGATCAGTGGGAAGAGTTTTTAGTGAAACACTGAGGTTAAATATTTATTTTTAGGTTAATTAATTAATATTTAATATTTGGGAAATAATAAATTGGAAATTGAAGAGCTGGAGTATTTTTTTAGTAAATTTATTAATTAAATTAAGCAGAGAGAGTCTTTTTCGAGATCAGTGTGACCAGATTTTATTAAAACACTAAGGTTAAATACTTATCTTCAGGCTAATAAATCAATATTTAATATTTGGGAAAGAACATTTAAGAGCTGGAGTGTTTTTTAATTAATTTATGTATTAAATTAAGCAGAGAGAGACTTTTTTGAGTTCAGTGTGACCTGTTCCTTAATAAAACCCTGAATTTGAAAATTTGCAGCTTAAATAATCCATATTTAATATTTAGGATAGAAAAAGCAATAGCTTAAGAGCTGAAATATTTTGTTATTATCATAAGAGGAGAAATTAGAGCCCCTTTGTAATTTTCCCATCGGAACACAGACATATTCAAGTAATCAATTCGGTTTTATTGCATATCCGATTGCAACATCGATGTTCTATTGCCCCAAAAAAAAAAGCGGCGGCAGGAAATGGCCATGGCTCCCAGTGCCTGGAGCCGAGCGGGGAGCCACTTTATTTCTCGTTATCGTTTGCCATTCGATCCTGGCCCCCGCACCACCTCAACATCACTTTATATTGCTGTCACAGCTCACAACTCCTGGTCCTGCTCCTACTCCTGCTCCTTCTCCTGCTCCTGCTCCTGCTCCTGCTCCTGCTCCTGCTCCTGCTCCTGCTCCTGCTCCTGCTCCTCCTCTCGCTTCTGCTCCTGTCATCGTCACATGGCAATGTTATGCAAATATCAAAAGCCACTCCTGTGGGCGAGGCCAGAAAAGAACAGCAGCCAGGACATAACCGGGGCAGGACAGCATCCAATAAAAACACAAACCGAAATATTGTAGCCAACCTGCAGCTGGAACCTGAAACTGAAACTCAAACTGTAGCCAAAGTTGAAGTTCCCATTTTTCTTTTTTTTTTTTTGGGATCCATCAATGCCGCCTGCATGTTTGCCAATCGGCCGCAGGCGTCAGGATATGACATGAATGAAATAGGATTTTCTCCATATCCAATATCCAATATCTCACGGAAGGCAAACAGTTTGGGGTCAAAAAGTGGTACAGCCACCTCTCGCTTTCTGTCTGGATTTTTAATATATTTTTCTACGGTTTTTGTTTGCACTTGAAGTTTGTTGAAGTTCAAGGTTAGCAAACGATTTAGTTAGAAGTTGGTTTATTTTTGTTATCGATAACTTTGGGCCTAGTTCCCATCACTAGTTCAAGTTCTAAATTATCAAGTTAATTTATTATTAGACTGCACTTTTCTTTGTGAACTTCAGATTGCAGTTCAAGGGGAAAGATACAAAAGACTCCCCACTTCACCTGCCTGGCAGTTACCTGGCGGCGGGCTTGTTGAGTGGCGACAGTGGTTGTTTCTTTACCCAAGGGGGGGTATTGGTCTAGAGGGGGGGAGGCATTGCCAGTACCCCACCCCCCGCTGATTCAATTCGCCTCAATTCATGTTGAAAATCGCGTTAACGTAAAAGCAGTTCCAACACTCCACAACTCTCCGCACCGCACAGGACTCCAGAAAAACAACAGAAAAAAAAGAGAAAAACAAAAATAAAGAGGCGAAAAACAGGAAGAAAACAGGAGCAAAACAGGTAACCCGAGGGGGGAGGCAGAGGTAGAGGGAGAGGTAGAGGTAGAGGCAGGGGTAGAGGTAGAGGTAGAGGTGTTGGTGTTGTCAGCAAAGTACCCAGAAATTCAACAAACACCTCGCCTGACCCCGGGTTGTCTCTGCTGCTGTTTACTGCCTTGCTGTTTCGCTACAGATTGAGAAAATATATATTTTTAAAATTTAAAAAACAGTTAACATTACATAATTTCAGTTTAGATAATATTTTATACATTTCTATACATTTTTATACATTCTTTGTACATTTTTATACATTTTTATAAATTTTTATAAATTTTTATACATTTTTATACATTTTTATACATTTTTATACATTTTTATACATTTTTATACATTTTTATACATTTTTATACATTTTTATACATTTTTATACATTTTTATACATTTTTATACATTTTTATAAATTTTTATACGTTTTTATACATTTTTATAATTATTTATACATTTTTATAAATTTTTATACATTTTTATACTTTTTTATACATTTTTATACATTTTTATACATTTTTATACATTTTTATACATTTTTATACATTTTTATACATTTTTATACATTTTTATACATTTTTTGATGTGTATTATAATGTGAAGGAGACATTTCCGAGCCTATAAAGTATATATATTCTGGATCAGCATCAACAGCCGAGTCGATCTAGCCATGTCCGTCTGTCCGTCTGTCTGTCCTTCTGTCTGTCCGTCCGTCTGTCCGTGTGTCCGTCCGTTCGTCTGTCCGTCCGTTTCTATGCAAACTAGTCCCTCAGTTTTTAAGCTTTCTGAATGAAACTTTGCAGATAGTCTTCTATATGCTCTCACTACTATATAAGTGGGAACGGGCCAGATCGAACAACTATATCATATAGCTGCCATAGGAACAATCGGAAAATGTTTAGGAAAAAAATTATAACTTGGGCCATTTTTTATTATTCTAGAATTTCGATTTTAATTTTATGAAAATCGGATTACTCTATCAAATAGCTGCCACAAGAATAATTGAATAATTTTAATGAAAAAAAATCTGAAATTTAATAATAATAATTATAATGAAAAAAACTTTAACTTAAGCTTTTAAGCATCAAAAAAAGAAAGATTTACAATTTTTAGAAATGCAAAAAATCCGCAAAGAATTCTTTCGCTAGAAAGAGATTTAAAATCGTTCAAAGAAGTTTTATATTTTCCCTGAAAAAAAGATTTAGAATCCCTATAAAATTCTCGTTTGCTTAAAAATATTGTAAAGAACACACACACATATATCTTATATACCTGTTAATATTCTCTATAGCTGTGTGTGTGTGTGCAATCCCCCCTCTCCCCATGATGCTCCACCTGTGGGTTGTCATACGAAAGGCAAATTTTAATGCCAACATTGACAGGTGAGAGGCATATGTGTGTGTGTGTGTGTGTTGGGTGTGTGTGTGCGAGGGGGCAGGGCAACCGAGCGTGTAAGCCTGCCAAAAGGGGAGGCGATAAAAGAGAGCTGGAAAAAAAAAATAGGTAGGAAAAACGGGGACACGCATGACACTGTATCCAGGCACTCAGACGTCGCACAGCACAGCTTTGGAGCCAATTGTGTGGGTGTGTGGGTGTGTGTATGGGTGTGTGTGTGTGTGGGTGTGGGTGGGTGTGGGTTGGTACTGTGTGCGTATGTCATTATTGGCAGCTTAGAAGACACACACCCACACACAGAGGCAAAAAACAAATCGAGAAAAATATTAACAACTTATTCCTTTTGATTTTTTATTGGCCCATCGGCTGTTGCCACGCTTATTCAGCTAGAGTTGGCCTTGCTTCTCTTTTTTCTCTTCTTTTTTTGCCTTTTTGGTAAGCTTATCTGTGCGGCATTTAAAGCCTCTCCTCCTTCGGTCCCTCCCTTCTGTCCCCCCTTTTATGGCCTTCTGTTTTTTCCTTTCCTGGCTGGAAATGGCAACTGGACCAGGACGACACGTTATCCGGTCAGTTCGCTTAGAAAACTGGCTCAAATTGTTTTCCGCCAGCTTACGGATCGGTAGGGTAGTTGTCACACAAAGGACTAACCTCGAAATCGGTGCTTTTTTTTAAAGGGAAAATATGGGTTTAGGAGTACAAAATTATTTGCTAAAAAAAGAGTTGGGTATTATGGGAGTTATGAAAGTAGAAATATTGATTTCTTTTAGAGGTTTTGTTTTATTTCAAATTTAAAATATAATATATATATTATAATATTATATTTTGTATGTAAACACACTTTTTTTTAATAGATGTGGTCACACTATTTATTTTAATTGCTATACAACACTGTCAAACAGCCTTAACTGCCTTGTGTCAACGCTTAGGGCACAATTTAAATATAATTTAAATATTATAATATTATATTTTGTATATAAACACACTTTTTTGTAATAGATATGGTCACACTGTTTATTTTAATTGCTATACAACACTGTCAAACAGCCTTAACTGCCTTGTGTCTACGCTTCGGGCACATTTAGGTCAGTTTTAAAGTGTTATTTCCTTAATACTCCTGGCTTTAGCTCTCCTTAGACAGTAAGTGCCATAATTGTAATAAATTAATTTCATTTTGCCTTTTTTTAAATTCTTAAATTGTCTAATTTTGCGCCCTATTAGGTTGCCCGCAAAATTGAATCAATTTTGGGCTTGTTTTTCAGTTATCCTGGAAAAGCTTCTTCCTTGTTGGAGCTCAGTTCATGCCTCGTGTTAATGGCTTTATACACACACATACACTTATGACGCAGGGTGTCGAGTGAAAGTGGAAAAGCGTAGCAGCAACAACAACAACAGCAACACACAGCCATGAAAATTAATGATATTTTAATGTAAAAACAATACCAGCCACTTAAGTCCGCATTCGTATCAATGTCTGGGGTGTGTGTGTGTGTGTTTGGGGGTGTGTGTGTGCCTGTGTGTGGTGTGCTTTTTCAATTTTCCAGAGGAGGGAAAGCGAGTTGAGGCTGAGCCTGGGCTGAAGCCCTAAGCCAAAAACTGATGAGCAACAGCCTCCCCGGAAAATTTCGAAGAAGAACCAAGCTACAAATCCAGCCACCCTACGAAATTTTCCCAACATTTTCCGAACATTTTCCCCTTTTTTTTTGGCTTTATTTAATTTTTTTTTCTTTGGGTAAGCTCTTTTCGTTATGCTGGATTTGGGCTTTCTTTATTTTGGTTGCGATACCCGGGCGTATACGCAATATGCGTATATACACACACTGGCATCGCGGCATTATTAAATTCAATGTGCATAGTTTTGCAGGACACAAAGGCGTTCAGTAAACCACCAACGGAACGTTCAAAAATCAAATTATTACTCTCTCTCTCTGGGTGTGTTGCCTGTTTTTTTTTTGTATATTTTTCTGTATTGTGTTGCAGTAAACAAAAATAAAAAAATAATGGCAAACGAAAAATGCGAACAAAAATTTACAAAATAAATATGCAATATGGCTGCGGCAGTGGGGAAAAGCTGGCTAGAAGGCTGACTGGTTGACTGGATGACTGTGGATTACGAGTACATTTCAAGGCTGTAATTGTTTGCTTTACACTGTACAAAAAAATATTTAAAAAGAGCTCTATTTTGTGTATAAGTTTGCAAGTCAAAAAGGAGAGTTTTTTGTTCGTTTGACGCTGCTTTAAAAAATTCATAAATATTCTTTAGAGTAACCAAGCAAACAAGACAACTTTTAATACAATTTTGAAAGGAACAAATTAAGTAAAAAAAAAAATTTTACAACAAATATAACTCTTAAATTGTTTCTACAAATATATAAAGTTTACAATAAAATATTAAGGTATTCAAAAATTTGTTTGCTTTATAAGGCTTGCAAAATTTAAATTTTAAAAGAAAAAATTTAATAAAAAAATTTAATTTTACAACATATATCACTCTTAAATTTTTTTTAACAAATATTTACAATTTACAATAAAATATTAAGGTATTAAAACATTTTTTTGCTTTACAAGGTTTGCAAAAGAAATTAAAGTTATTCCGTATAAATTCCAGTAACTGTTTTAAAAAGAATATCCCATTAAAAAATTGCTTAATTGAAGATCATTGCTTATTTTTTTATTTAATTAATATACCACAAGTCGCATCTCTGAACAAAAAACTAAAATAAAATAAAATACAGTTTCATAAAGAAAAATAATAATATATTTATTACAAACCCTCTTAAAAATGTAATTTTATAAATTAGTTTCAGTTTAGTTTTTCCCCTAAACAAACTTTAATTTAAAAGAAAACATAAAACCCAACTAGTATAAAATATAAATCTATATAAAATATATTCCAGAAAATATTTAAATATAATATTACATATATATCTCAGTGTAGCCTTCTTTCGCTTTTGTTTGCCGCCCGAGTCCCTTTTGTTGGACGAAATTGAAGTTGAAGCTTTGTGCTGCATTATCTGAGCATGGCCTACGGGAAAACCTTTCTACACAGAGCAAAATAAAACAAAAAAAAAAGAGAAAAAAAAAGAAAAAATAAGAAAAGAAATAAGAAATAAAATGTAAAGCAGAATGTGAAACCAGAGATAGAGATAGAGAGAGAGACAGGTGGCTTGCCAATTACTAAAAGGGAAATGCAAATAACAAGAGATAAATTCCAACGAATGCACATTGAACAGATCGATATACCGAATATTATTTTCCATTTCCCCCCCTCTGGATTTTCCACCCTGCTTATAATTCCCGCTGCTGCTTCTGACAGTGAAAACTTGACTTTTGCCAAGACTAAACTTTGGCGAGAATAATTGTAATTAAATTCACGCGTGTCCTGGCTTCATCAGCGAGCACCTGCCGGAGGCTGAACGTAAGCGTACACCGGGAGAAAAATATAGGGAAATGGAAACTGAATAAAATTACAAATAAAATTTAAACCAAGAGCTGTGAGGCTTTGGGAGTGAAATTTAAATTAAACAGAGTTTACTGAAGTCCTACTTGAGATTTTTCTTGCATTATTAAAAGCATATCTAAATCTACAGCTCCAATTCTTAGACTTTTCTCTCACATTTCCACTCATGGCACCCAATCTGTATTTATTTTTTCCTTTTTCCTGGCACTGTTTTCCACGAATCCCCCCGCTGCTTGGCTTCAAAGTGCGCTTTGATTTCCTCACGCCGACATGAAAATCAAAGCCTCCGACAGACAGCAAGATTTACGGATTAAGCAGGCCGGGGGGGAAAATGGGGAAAAACGGGGAAAATGGGTCTGGCAGATGTCCTGCTCCAGCACGGAGACTTGGCGCTAATTCACTTTAGCGCGACTAACCAAATTAATTGCTGACAGTTTCCCGGATCAGCAGCAGCACTGGCTTTTCCTTTTTCCACCCACTTTTCCCGATACGTGACAGGCACACATACTTGGGGCAAGTGATTTCGGCTCATATTTATTTTTTCCAGCAGGTAAATATGCACATAAATTACGGCATCCGGAATCGGAATCGGAATCGGAGTCCGTCTGGCTTTCCGGCTGCTTGACTCCGCCCAACGATTCAATTAGCCAACGTGCCCGAAACCTAATCAGGCATGGCGATTGACTCCGGTTGAGGACAGGTCCTGACCCTCGGGGTTAACCTGTGAGGGGAAGGGAATTGCTTTAAAAAGGAAACAAAGAAAAACTACAGGAAATTCTATAAAGTACTCACATAAATTATAGTTAATAGTTGCAAGAATAGATAGGCCTTTGTTTCACTTCCGGTAGCCGGAAGTTAAAGTCGCCTTTGAAGTCTGTGTCGAATTTATGTGAGCGACTTTCCCCGGGGGAAACTGTTTTTCCCCCCGCCCTAATTTGCCGTCACCGACAGGTGCTCACTGGGAAAGTTTCGCCAAAAGCCAGAAACCAGAAACCAAAAAACCAATCGCATTGAAAATGCTTTTGTGAACATGTCAGAAACACACTCGCCACTCGCCTCTTGCCACTCGTCAAGTGCAATCGAATGAGGCCAAAGGTAATTGTAATTAATTTGTAAAAGCAATAGAGAGACTCATAGAGGGAGAGTGGACAGATGAGCATTCAATTTGGTTAGTTAAAAGTTTAGTTGAATTTTTGTAAAAGAAACACACTCGCTATTCGCCACTCGCCACATTTACAATCAAACAAAGCACAGAGGAACAGCGAGAGCTAAACTTTTAATTAGAAATGTGGTTTTCTTTAATTTTAAATATTTAATTTAAATTACTACAAGTTTTAAAATGAGAGAAGAAACAGAAAACACCTTTATTTATAACAAAGCAAAGCCCTCTGATGAGACTTTGAGTGGCTGCCTTAGGGGGGTAGAAGTAAGGCCTGGTTTATTTTTACAACTTTTTAATGAGTTTTCAATGCCGAAAAATGAAATCAAGGCACTGGCTTAGGGGGCTCTCAAGTCGCCAGGCTCAATCTCAGTCTCAATCTCAGAGTCTCGAGTCCTGGAGCCTGTGTGTGTGGTGACAAAATGAGCTTTTTATTTTGCATTTCATTTTAATTATTCCATTTTGAGCCTGGGCTGGGCTTCGGGGTTTGAAGCCCAAGATGGAAATTCAATTATGACATGAGTTTACATATTTTCTTTTTTTTTTTTGGGAGGTTTTCCTTCATCTGTGCTGAAATTTTCAACCTAATTTGGGTTTCTTAAAGACCAAATCACTCAATGAACCCAAAGTGAAGTTGAAATGAACTGAACTAGCTTTGTTGTTGAATAAATACCAAAAACATTGTGTCCAAATGAATGAACTTATCGTCTGAAATCCCCCCTTTTTTTTGGCTGTCCTACATGGACATACCTTTGCTTCGATTTGAGCCAAACAACAATGTCGGAGTTGGTTTTGGCCAGCATTCCGCAGATGCCTTCATGGCCATCTACACATTTTCCATTTCCATGTCCATTTCCATGAGGGAATGCCGCCTGGTTTTTGTGAATTCGAAACGAGTTGCGAGTTGCGAGTTACGAATTTCAAATTGTGGCCAGAAATGTAATCAAAACACAAATGAATTACATTTCGGCAGAAGGGTGAGTTTCTTTGGTAAAAATACCTGTAACTTTGGGCCAGGTTTTATGGCATTCTTTGGCCTAGAAATGCTGTATTTATTTTTACTAAAATTAAACAATTAAAACAAGTTTTTTAGAGTGAAAAATAAACGAGGTGCAGCATTCCGTGAGGTTTATGTGATATTTGTTAACGATTTCGGTGAAGCTGCCTTATTGGGCTTAGGAATTAATTGCAAATTCTAAGAAATTTGAGAATTATTATAAGGACTTAGATTATTTCAATTGTTTTATATTAGTTTAATTTATTTAATTTAATTTAATTTAAAGGTATTTATTGGTTCTTTTTGTATATAAGTTTTTAGTTATTTAAACTTTTATACAAAAATTAAAACTAAGCCAAGTCTAGACTACATTTCCTGCCTTTTATTATTATCAATTACTTTTTATTTATTATAAATCACATTTATAAAATAATTTCTTTGGTATTTTGTAATATTTCATATGAAACTTTTCACTTTCATGGCTGTTTGCATTTCCTTTGTGGCATCAAAAATAACCGCAGATAGTTTGTTCGCAAAAATATCAAATTAGGCTGTTTTCCCACATTGAATTTCCATTTTGTTGGCGTGTGGCAGTGGCTGTTGGGTGGTAAATCGCATTGTTTTTGCATCGACACAAAAGGCAAGCTTTTTCCCCGGAATCAGCACGGCTGATTGGACTGGGAAATTCTCATTAAGGACTTGTCTGCGGCGACCACGCTGGGTTTTCTGTTTCTCGTTTTCTCTGTTTTTCTCGCTGGTTTTTCCAGAGAAGTTAAGCCTCCTGCTGCTGCAAAAAAAGAGTTAAATGTGAAAAGTGGAAACGAGGAAAGAGGAAAAGCTGCTCCTGCTGCTGCAACAGCTGCCGTGTTGCATGTCCTTGCGGCTCATCTCCTGGCGGGTTGGGTGGTGCAGCTTTAATAACGGCACAAATTGCGTAAGCCGCCAAAAACCATTAATAACTTTCGTGCACCTGCACACACGTAACAACGAAGGCGAGAGCGCGAAGGAAATTCGAGAGAAAAGCGCCCGGCACACGGGTCGTATGCGTGATATATATTTATATGCGGCAGCTGAGCTCTGTTCTCCGTTCCGCTCTGCTCTGCTCTGCTCTGCTCTCTGCCTTTTAATTATTGATTCCGCCATCAAAGTGATTAATATTTTGCCAACAGCCGCAGGACAATTTGGGAGCAGCAACAGGAGCAGCAGCAGGACCTTGCTCCCCAAGCGATGGCCACTGATTGTTTTATTTCGCTCCATAATTGCATTTCCTTGTTACGCACATTGTGTGTCC
This sequence comes from Drosophila seguyi, assembly GCA_008042675.1. Classification (NCBI taxonomy): domain Eukaryota; kingdom Metazoa; phylum Arthropoda; class Insecta; order Diptera; family Drosophilidae; genus Drosophila; species Drosophila seguyi. Next base: position 28,563 of record VNJU01004086.1, read on the forward strand.
TGTTAGTGTGTCCTGTGTCCTGTGTGCATGTCCTGTGCAAATTTGGAGAGTTGCTAAGCGCCTGCCAACGGGGACAACAGGTTAACTAATTAAAAAGAACATGCAGAGAGACCATATAGAAGAGCCTAAACGATGGAAAATTATTTTAAGTACCTCAGTGAGTCATAAACAAGGTAGATTTTTTCTTATTATAATTATATTAAAGGTATAAACCTTAATTATTTATTGCTTAAGCAAAAAACTAGGCCCAACTGATCCATCTTAGTCACATTTTTACACAGAAATAGCATTTTTTTTTGGCAAGAAAACAGTGAAGAAGATGCAACAATTGCCAAATGACATTGGGAAATTGATAAAGTTTGGCCAGGCACTGAAAGAAAATAGAAATAAAGCCAAAGATAAATAAATAAGTACAATAAAAAGTAAGTAAATATATAAAACAATAAATAAATGTAATAATAAATAAGTAACTATACAAAAAATCAAATTAAATCTAAGATTTTCACACACTTTCCCTCATCTCTTTCCTAAATTCTAATTAATTTTTATACTTAACTTTTTCTCCGTGTCAAGTCTAAGGGTGAAAGCTATATGGAGCTTATATACACCTATATATTTGTATATATCGGGGTGTATAGCGCTCATTTTCGGGGAGCCAGAACAGGAAAGGCATCAATCTTCCTCCATCATTGTCAGTGGCCGATGACGATGGCAATGACGATGACGATGGCGAAACAAGAGCAACAGCCTCCCGCAAGGACAGCCACGATTTTCATGCCGCTTTTCGCATTTTCCAAATCCCCCCCCCCC
>VNJU01004086.1:29392-49271 GCA_008042675.1 Drosophila seguyi
CCCCCCCCCCCCCCCCCCCCCCCTACTGTGTATTTCCCTTTTGCTTTTCTCATTTCCGCAGCAGGCACACACACACAGAGAGAGTAAATGAAATATCATCGCCGGCTGTCATTTCATTTTCATAATTTTGAAAGCGAAATAAAGCGTATAGATGCTGGGCTCCCCCCAATTATATTTGTATAATTCGTAATAAAATTAATTATTTATTTACGCCATCAACATCAATAATGTTTCCGCCACAAATATGGCACAAAAAAATTGGGGAAAAGAAAATGGGGGAAAGAAGAAAATTGGAAAGACCATGAAAATTCAGGTGAATGTGAATATGAATATGAATATGAATATTTGAAATGCCACTAAAACGGCCTTTGGCTTTGATGGATTGGCCCGGACTTTTGGCCCAAATCCGCCTCATAATTCCCCAGCAATAATTCACTCATCTCTGCCTGGGAAATGCATAAACAAATTGAAAAACTTTCGCTTCTTCCCTTTCCCTAAAAGCTAAAAAAAAAAAAAATAATAAAGAAAACAAGAACTGAAAACAACTTGTATTTGAACAGTTTTACGGTGAAAGTTTTCCACCGCAGAGAAAAACCACAAAAAAGAAAGAAGGAAAGAGAAGGGAAACGAAGAAAAGGACCATGAGACGAGGGTCTAATCCTTGTGGTTGAGCGTTTCATTGGGCCTTAAATTCGTCCTATCTCTCTCTGTGTGTGTGGCTTTCCCTTATGAGTCTGAAATTGTATTTGAAGCTCAAGTTAAAGTTAAAGCTAAAGCCATAAAAAAGGAAAAAAATCGGAGTGAAACTCACAGAAGCGACCGAGCAAACACAGATGATGAAAGTTTCTGGCCGGAATCTTTGTTTACCTGAACAATGGAAGCCAGAAGTAAATTCGGCCAGCAAGCAAATATACAGCGAAGGCAGCTCCACTCAAATTTTTAGACAGTTTATTAAGTTTTCTGGCAAAGTTTTGGACCCTCTCTGCCTCCATCTCCATCTCTGTCTCTGTCTCTGTCTCCATCTCTGTCCTCGTCCTGCTCATTATGGGCTCTCTGTCTCTCTTCATTTGGTTTCAACTTTTGCTTTTCATTGGAAACTTTTCAAAGAATCACTTTCTCCTGGCTTGCTGGAAATTATTTGAAGAGGTCCAGAGACTCAAGAAGTGCCAGCCAATGTTTTGGGTGTAGTTTATTTTTAAATTTTTAAATTAAAATAAAATATAGGGGATTTTATTTTATAGGTATTATTATACACAAGAAGGATATACTTACTGCTAAGTCTGGTTTTGGGTTTAAAAAAGATCTCTAAGCATATTGAAAGGTACTTATTTTATTTGTTTTTTTTGATTTATTCAAGATATCATAATTAACTAGGATTTGGATTTAATTAAAATAGAATTTAGGTTAAATTAAGTAGAGAAACAGGAGCAAGAGGGACTTCTTTACGTGTGATGTTTCTTCACAATATTAATGAACTTTTCGAAGCTAAACTATTGCCTTTAGCTCTCAATTCTGATCTCTCAATCTAGAACTCATCTAGCTCTCATCTAGCTCTTAAACCTGATCAATATTTAAAAGCTATTAAACAAGGAAAACCCCGGATGCTATTATTATTAAAAAAAACATTTGAGATTAAGTATACTTCAAGTTTATTTAAAGACAAAAAGCAGAAGCAAGAAGGACTACTTTTTTCCTTTTTTTTACTTTACATAAGCTTGAAATATACTGGATTCTATATCTCAAATGTATCTTATGTCTAAGAACTTCTTCAAATAGCAAGATTTGCCAATCAATATCCTTTAGCAATTAAACAAAATAAGAACTTTGATACTATAGTTAAACCCAAGCCAGATTCTACTTCTACAAATTATAAAAAAAAAGGTTCTTAGAAAATTAATTAAATCACAAAACTGCTAACTTTTTAATTGAAATGAAATCTCCAGCGATTTCAGCGTGCTCTTCGGGAAAATGTATTCATAATTTCTGCTTAAAATAAAAACAAATTAAGAAAGCGTATTAAAATGCAACTCACACAGAATTGGTTTAATTGAATTGTTTGCCGAAAGGTGAGAGATGGGAGGTGGGAGGTAAAAGGTGAAAGGTGAGAGATGGGAGGTGAAAGGTGGGAATTGAGAGATGAGAGTTGAGAGGTTCGAGGTTCAAGGTTCGAGGCTAGAGAGTCAGCTTTTCCAGCTCGTTCCATCCATTTCCCCGGGAGCTAGAGCTAGAGCCTGAGCAAGGGCAACATTTTAGCATTTTTTTTGTATATAATTCAAAATTTTGTTTACGCCCGAGCTTAGGCCACAAGCTGTACAAACATCGCTACCCCCGGGAGGTTGATGGAAAGCCCAGAATTGGGAGGGAAAATGGGGGAAAGCATCGCCCCAATCCAAATCCGGCCTGCGCACGCTCTCAACTTTCCATACGTACACATAAATATTTCTATCAAATTTCAATTTGTTGAATTTTTTACCCCTCACCTCGAGGCAGTTTTTTATTATTTTCTCTCTTCCCTTGGCTGCCTTGGGGAGACATAATTAAGCCGCGTCTCAAAAAACGAACTTCTGCGGAAAGCCCACAAAAGCCCCGGCCAAGGGGCTGTCGTAATTAGAAATCTACAAAAAACAAAGCCCAACCAACCACCACCGGCTCTGAAAAATCCAAAAATTGTTTATGTAAAAACAAATACAGGGGAAAGCCGAAAGCCGAAGGTTCTGGCGCGTTTTTAATTGATGTGCGGGGAGGGGGTTCGGGTGGGAAATATTTTTATACATAATTAATTACCCCAAACCGGATGGCGGATGGTGCGGTTGCCAGAGTAATGGCCTAGTTCGGCTAACTGCGGCTTAAATGGCATTTAAATTTCGATACTAATTGGAGGAGTGGCAATTTTTAAGGGTCTCTCTCGAGATAATGAGTGCTCATTCCGCTCTTGCCTTGAGTTTAAGTGTAGTGTTTGCTCTCTTTCTTAGGTTTTGTGTGCTCTCTCTCTCTCCGTTGCACTCTAAACCTGCAATGTACAATTAGTAGCGAACGGGAGAGCCTTTTTTTCTGCTCTCTTATCTCGCTGAGAGCGTAAGAGCTCTTATTTGAAATTCCTCTTTCAAATTAGTTTTTGTCTCGATTCCATTTTCTTTTTTTTGGAATACAGCCAGTGTGCCATTCCGATTCCCCAAAATATATATAAATGCCGCATTAAGTGCGGATTTTGTTTACACTCTCTCCCACTCTCTGGCCTAAGAGGAAAATCCAACTAACTAATTTGTTTGCCTCGCCGCGCATCCTGCCTCTATCGCTGGACCACGACTCGACTTCTTTTGATGAGTGCTTGTGCTCCGCTCTTCCTGCTCTTTCCATCCATGGCAACCACTCTGGGTTCTGGGAGGAGGAGGCTAGCATTTAATCCTTGGCAACGGGAGTGCGCTACCCCCCGGGTCTAATGACTGGAGAGAACCTATAGCACTCAAAATCCCAACCATTTCGAGTTAAATAAAAACAGTTTTTCAAATGTACATTACATATTTTTTTTTATTGAATATCGCTGCTTAACAATTATATCACAGACATCTACTACATACTCTTACATATATTTTATTAACCTTATTTTGCACTTAAATAATTCGAAACCAATAAATCTCAGTGCTGCTGCTGCTGCTGCTGCTGCTGCTGCTGTGTTTACCTGAAACAGATGCTAATTGCTTCGTTAGCGGATTTCGGCAACTGGCTTTCATCTGCCGACCAGGCTTACATCGTCCTCATCATGAGCATCCTTAGTGGAGTAATTCGAGTCCCGGGATCCCGGGCAGTCTTTGGGACTCAGGACTCAGCCAGGCGCATTCATTTATTTATGAGTTTCGGGGCTACTTCTTTATTGATTGCCCCTGGAATGTGTGTGCTGTGTGTGCTGTGTGTGTGCTCGGTGTGTTTGTATTTTTGAGCTGGAAAATAAGGTAGTTAGTATCTGTTTTATGTGGCAAACGGGTTTTTTTACCTTGTGGAATTCGATGTGTGACAGGGTTGTCCTTGGGCAGGCATTCCCAATTCATGTTAAGGTGAGCGAGAGATTCAGGTGACTGCAACGAATGCTGCTGTGTTCCGTAAAGAATTCTGTACTTCCTTCTTTGGGGGGGGGTATATTTTTCTGTGGGTGAAATTAAAAGTATTATAATTAGTTATATTATACTTTTTATATTAAATACAGTCTCTAAAAAGATTAGAACATTTTTTTATTTGAAAGGTATTTTTTTTTTTACTGAAAATAAAAGATTTCTAATGAACAAAGCAGTGACAAAGACATGAATTACCTCGATCATGTTGGTTTATACTTACCCAATGGGTAGTACTAGGCAGTACCTTCAATCCAATTCCTTTTCCAGGACCAAAAAGGACACACTGCTACAGCATTGCCTCCTTTTTCGTTCCGTCTAACCGCATTTCTTTTGTGGCAGTGGCAGCGGCACACCGCCTGACAGGCTCTAACTTTATTACATCGTCCTTGTCTCTGTGTCGAGTGGTTTGCCATCTGTTCAGCCTTGCCGCTTTTCCCAACCGCTTTTCCCCTCCTCCTCCTCCTCTGTTGCTTTTCCCGCCATGTTCCTGTTGCTGTTTCAGCCGAGCAACAGGCGAGGCAAAATGTGTGCGGCATTGCGGCAAAATGTTCAATTTATGTTTAGTAACAACATGAAAGACCGCAAAAAAAATGGGCCAAAATGGGGCAATGCCAGTGGCACTGGCAGGGGGTGGGTGGTGGGTGGGTAGAACTCTCAACCCCCTGGGCAAACATCATTGGCAACTTGACGCCGAAAAAGCGGACATAGTTTCCAGGGACAAGGCAAGGAATTTTGCGTTTTGCCAACAGAAATTAACATTAAAGACTTGGCGGCGAATGTGGAAATAAAACCCGAGAGGATGGCGGTAGAAATTTCAAATAAAAATTTAGTTGGGCTTAAGGAAAAGCGAAGAAAATCAGAAAAAGCGGGGGGCAAGAGCAGTGGAAAACCGAGCAAATGGCCGAGTTAATAAGCTGGAAAATGTGCCCCAAAGACGCCAACATTACCATTAATGGCGGCAAGTTGAAAGAAAGGTCAAGCGCGGGGGATGGGAATGGTTTTCAACCTGTCGACCCTGACCCCTCACTCTGATTTTCCTGCTTTTCCTAGAGGAAAATCTCATTCCTAGACTCTGGTCTTTAATTGAGACTAATTGACGGACCTCGTCGGGGGGCCAGGGGCGTAAATTGTAAACATTTTCCAAATTAATTAAGCTGACAGTTGCAGGCACTCGAATTAATATCGAAATGTCCGAGCATTGAGGTATTATTTGTATATATGTATATTATCTATATATGCTAAATACACTGTAAAAAAAAAAGGTTGGACTTTAAACTATTAAAGTAAAGTTTAATTGGTTAATAAGCTACCACTTCACTTTTAACTGGCCAATCTTTATGAAATTTTGTTTAAATATTCTCAAGACTATAAAAGTTAATTAAATGAAAGAAAAAATAATGAAAAATTATAAATAATCAAATTAAAAATAAAATATTTCATACGAGTTCCGTTTAAAATTAAAGGCAGCTTCCGTCTGTCTAGTTTTTGTGTTTATTTCTGGCCGTGTTGCCCCTGTTTTTATGTGGCAACTATAAAAAAGGAAGGTGGCCAGTATACAAGGCACACACACACCCACACAACACACACACAACACACACACACACCCGTCGGCAGCCTTTAATTGCTGTCCTTGCACGTGAGTGTTTGAGTGTGATCATAAAATTTGATGACGCCGCTGCAGGAGGCCAGCATCCGGCTGGCTGGCTGCTAATATATACTATATAACCCATATATATATATACCAAAATATATATATAATATATATATATAATATATATAGCATATGCTCTGACTGCTGATCCAGCTGACAGTCCGAAGCGTTATTAAAAACTGCCCAGCAAACACACAGAGCGAGAGAGAGAGAGTGAGAGTGAGAGTGGCATAAAGGCAAACGTAAGCGGAAACGGAAGCGGAAACAATGCGGAGGAAATGGCGAACAAGGGTGTTGGGAAAACAAGTGCTAAGCCGGTGGCGAAATTGGCAATGGCATTAACCCAACGCCAACTGTGTTGGCCAGGCCATAATAAAACTATGACTCCAATGGAATGAGGCATAGTTTTCTGTGGGTTTACGAGCTGGGAACTAATTTAAGAATACATTTAAGAGTAAATACAAGAATAAATACGAAAATATATTTAAAAAACCATTAAACAAATTAATTTTCAACTATTATGAAAATTTCTATTCAAAATATAAATTTAAGTTGAATTAATGCAGCATTTAACAAGGTTATTGGACAGGAAAGTATGGGTAAACCTTATAAATAAATAAATATTTAGAGAAAAGCTGAAGAAATACTGAAATATGCAATATATATAATTAATATTTCTAAAACATTTCAAATAAATCCTCAAATTGATATAAAAACCTTCTTAAATACAAAGAAAACCTTGTTACCAAATTCAAAGACAAGCCTTTAAGCAACTCTAATTACAAAATAATTTATCTGAAACATTATTTCCATATTTCAAACCGCTTTTAATTGTAATTAATTAATATTCCGATTATTTGCACTCAAAGTGATGCTAAAATCAATCATTTACCTGGTATTTTCTCAAGATTTTCTCGGAATTAAATCATTTCTAGTTAGTTTATTAAACTCAATTAAGCTGAACAATTTCACTTAATTCCCAAGTGAGTCGGAAAATCGCCTTATGAAATAGGAAAATGTTACTCTCGAAATTATTGTTATTGTTTTTGGTTTCGGAAGAAAACAACAAAAGCAATATTTAATATCAGCACTGGGGAAAAAGGGATTTTGCCATAACTTAAGCACTTCCTTTCGTTCCGACTGATTGCCTTTGGTTTTCCAGCTTTTCCTACCATGGCAACCGGCTTTAAATCGAAGCTAATTACCTTTTGTCTGTGGCAATTTTCATCGGATTTCGGACTCCGGACTGCGGACTCTGGATTCCGGCTTAAAGGTGATTACTTTCCGGGCTGACCACTTAACACCTGGCCATTACGGTTAAGGCAACATTAAGGCACTTGATTGGGCAATTAAAAATTGCCCTTCGATCGCCCACAAAAACCATAATCTGGGCCTGGGAAAAAAACCCCTTACAATTGTTCCAAAAAACATGCATATTTTTTCCCGGTTTTAAATATCGCATATCAATAGCAGGTGTTTACCAGGTAAATATTGAGCTTCAGAGGAAGCATCGCGGAATTTTTTCATAGTCTCTTGTTTGTATTTAACCAACATTGCCAAAGGAAGCTTTAAAAAAATGCGAAAAATAATTCCAAGGTGTCCCATATATCCTTTTGGCAACCATTAAAAACTTTATTTGTTTGCTTTTTAATTGGTTTCTCACACATTTCAATGGTTTAACTTTGCGGAAATCGTTTTAAAAAATTTCCTTGGCTGGAATTACATGCTTTTCTTAAGGAAATATTTGATTTCATACTCTTTGAAGACCAATTGTTGTTCACTTGTCCTATTTTGAGTGTTTGTTTAACTAAAAGGTAGGCTCTTTTTTTATCACCCGATTTTCCCCCTGTTTTCCTCATAGTTTTCCCAGTCAAACAATGCATGGTTATGCATTTTAATGGCTCTAGTTTTTCTCCAGAAAATTGTAAAAGAAAACGGCAAGAAATGCAAACAAAAAAAAAAGAAAAAGGAGAAGAAAGCATTGTCGCATAGATTTTTCTTGCTTTACGAGCTGCCTCAAATTGCATACATTGTTCACACACAGATAAATATATATATATATATATATATATATATGTGTGTAAAGCAAGGACCAAGGACACGCTGAAAGCTGGCAACAAAGTTGTTAACTATTTTGGTTGCGAAACTTTATTACCACAGCCGCGAATAGCGACAAATGTCACAGTAATGGCATTATCGTTGGCATAAAACAAACACCAAATGGGTTTTTGAGTTGCTAAATTGTAGAAGTCCTGAATTTCCTAATTTACCAATACTTTTTCTTTACTTAATAATTGATTTGTGTTCCTTTAAGTTAGACTCTGTCTCCCTGAGTATCACCTTTATTCCTATTTGGAATTTCGTTTCCTTACAAAACTCTTTTCTACACAAATTCCTTTTGCTAAAAATCCTGCTCAGTCTCAGAGAATAGAATATAGGGAAAAAGTGCCCTTGTATGCTTGAAGAATACAAGCAAAATTCCTGTTTGCAATTACTAAATCGCATTTTATTGTTAGGACTCGTCGACAAAGAACTTTTCTTCATATTTGCTTATTTGTGTGTACTAGGAAACCTTAATAAATTTCAGTTCTTTTCAAGAAACTCTCAAAGTCCTCACAGGATATGCATATATTCCCACAGTCTCCCATAAATATTCATCATGAAATTATTAAAGGGAATAGCGCAGTTGCCGGATTGTTTTTGATGCCTGCGGTCTGCGGGGATAATCCTGGCCATTAGCCGAAAGGGGGGACTAGCTCTGGACCTCCAGGCCAGGACTTTGGCCGGACTTTTTTCTACTGATGGCCAGCAGATTTATTTGCATCTCGCATCCCTCCATGGATTTTAATTACCATAATGATGATGATAATGCTAATGATAATGCTAATGATAATGCTAATGGTAATTGCCTTATGGCGAGTGTTGTCACAGTTGTTTTAGTTTCTGCGCCTATTTAATATTTGATCGTCTCAGGACCGAGGTCCAAGGCTGCTTTGATGTCTCGCCTTGTGGCTAATTGGATTGCATCCTTATTAATTAGGCAGCGGTGTTGGCAGGATAACCGGCAGGATCCTCACTGTCTCTTCCTCTCCTGAAATATCTCCCGGCCGAAGGATGTAATTAAAATATGTTGCCAAAGACAAACAGCGGCTGGCAAAGAGATACAGCAAGCACAAAAGCCAACAGCCAGAGTATATATATATATAGTATAAACAAGAATATATAGAGATAGGCAACAACAGAAACAAAAAAAAAAAAAAACATGGAATAAAATCAAGCAAGGAGCGCTCAAAGCACGCACCGCACAAATTGATAAATATGCAAATTTAATAGACTCGCAATCAATTTGCATAAATCTTGGCGGCCAAAAAAATAAGTAAATCAAATTGAAAATGCAAAAGGAAAATTCAAATGGGTTAGCTGGAGCCGAGAGTCCTTAATTAAAACGCATATAATGGTTGTGGAAAGGATAACCTGGCGACTGAAGGTGTGGCGCCTCAGCGAGAAGATTGAGTTTTATGGCGGCGGAAACAATTAATATGATGTACTTTTTAGATAGTTTTACTCAAGAGCAAGACAGCACTGTTTTAAGTGTATTTTTTACTTTTTTAACTGTGTGTTTTTTGCAATTTTTAAATTAATTCAAAAGTTTCTTAAGAATTTATATCTACCTCTTGATTTTTATAGCATACTTTCGAGGTGCACAAAATATTAGAAGTAAATGTAGCATACAGTTTTGGGCAAGCTCTGCGGGAAGATCTGCTTTTAAATTAACATTAATTCTGTGTTAAATTGTATTACAAGAGTTACAATTCAGGGATTTTCCCAGAATATATATATATATATATATATATATATATATATATGCTAAATACCAAGCAGCAAGCAAAAACAAAAACAAAGCCAAGAAAAACCAAAATACAAAAAATAACAATAACATAAATAAATAAATAAAAAACAGCTTGAGAACAGCAACGCAGCGGAGCGCCGTAACTGGCAATTGACTGTGAACAGTTCTGCATATAAATTGGGCCGGGAAAGGAGGCAACGGGACACAAAGGATACGCACAGCTACACAAATACGCAGAGACACGACTCAAAGATACACGCAGATACGCAGATACACAGATACACAGATACAGGGGGGCGAGGGGAAGTTTCTGCAAATGACAGGCGCCGAAAACGAGATCAAGATTTGTTTCGTTTCCATTTCCGTGACCATTTGCAACAATTCTCCTTGGTATTTATCCACCTGCCACTTTCCACTTGCCAGGCGCCCCGCTTTTCCACCGCTTTTCCACCGCTTTCGCCCCCACTTTTCCTCTGCTTTCCCCCCTGATTTCCCCCTTATTTTCCGGCTCTCCTTTTCGCTTGTGTGTGTGCGTGTTTATTTGCTTGTACATTATTTGTACACACGATTGCCTTTCGCATATTAAAGACGAATTCATAATAAATACAAAGGCATTTCTCTCGTGATATCAGTGGCAATAATCAGATTGCCTTTTGCCGGGACATACTTGTCGAAAATCCTTTGAGTTTCCAGACATTTTCTCTACTTTCTTTTAATTTAATTTCATTTAAAACTCAAACTAAAAACATATTTTCCCCAGAACTCGGCTTTCTTTTGAAGCTAATTAAAACCCATATAGTATTCCGATTCGCTAGCTCATTAAATGATTCCTAATTGGCCAAATTGGGTAAATGAAATTCGCTAATTTGGTGGAATTTCACAGAATTTTTCCAGCTGCCTTCAGTGATTCCATGAAACTGATTTGGCAGCGAGTTAATCAGGGGTTTTCCAGCTTTCTGAAACTCTTTAAAAATCATAAAAAATGTGTTAAACCAACCTTTTAATGGTCTAAAAAACCCGACCCACATTTTTTGCATTTTATTTATAGTTCAGGGATATACATATATATGTATGTATATACACGAAAGTTCCTGTAGTCAACTCTCGGCGGACTTGTTGGCAACTAATTCCGAGACGCCGAGCCGTTCAATTACCAAAGTTTTGCCAGCCAAGTTAATAACATTTATCGCTGCTCATAAAACATATCGTATCTTGCCGGGGAAAAGTTGCTGCAACAAGTTTAACCTTTTTTTCCCGACGTTTCCCCCTTGCCCGCTTGGCGTTTCCGGTTTCCGGTTGCCCGACCAGCAAGCCAACATTGACTTTTCTACCCGCACGCACAAGCAGAAAAAGCAATCGAACTTTTCTATAAAAATTCACAACGAATTGTGCCTACTTTGGTAACAATTTAACAAAGGGAACTCGGCTTTATTTTATTGCAAAATAATATTTAAATAAATGTGAATATATTTTTAGATAGATTTTGTACAAGAACTCGAACTCTATCTTGTTGGAATTCTCCGAGTGAATCGATACTTGTTACACACTCGCAGGAGCAGAAGCAGCAGCAGCAGGAGTAGCAAATATCCTTCAGGGATAATGGCACTCCCAGCAATGCATTCCACAAATTGCAATGCCAGCAACCAGCAAGGGGGCTATGCCCGATTTCCTTTGCCATTAGATAATTGACAAACTACGGCTACGGCTTAATCTGTTCCGAGCGAAATTTCCGCAAGGCTTTTCCCGTTTTCCCATTGCCGGAAATCTGGGGTTCGATTAATGGCAAGTTTGGCCACAATTAGGACGACGCCTTATGGGAAAAGTGCTATTTAGGTTACAAACTTCGTATTAAAAGAGATGCTAAAGGTCTTAAAGAAAGGTTCTTATAAAAGAGAAAAATATAAAAGAAAAATCTATGAATTAAATTTCCAGTAAATTGATAATTACTTAGGAATAATAAATAAGTAAAAATGTGAGTTCTTCCCATTGAAAAACCTTTGTAACCTCGTTCTTAACCTTAACTTAGACCTCGTTGTAACCTCTCTTCATTCTTAACTAAAGCCCGACATTCGATGGTCCTTGGCCCATAAATAAAGCTGCTTTTCTTCTTCGGATTTTTTTCTTTTCGTTTTTGTTTTTGCCAGGAAAATCCCTGCGCCCTCGTAACAGCTCAACTTGAGTTGAAAAATTGCTTGAAACGGCATTTTAAAGAGCCAGCAACGATATGCAAAGCACTTTCACCTGGAAGACGAAAAATCGCATGCCTATGCATTCCATTCCATTCTGTGTTTTTTATGGTTCATAAACTTTTGCTCCTTGGTGAGTGCTTTTTGCCCTTTTTTTTTATGGCCAAGGCGCAGGACTCTTCTTTCGCTGAATAAAAAACTGATTTGTTTTTTGCCGCCACCGCCGGAGTCACCGTTTGATGTTGCCATCGTCTGACGTCTGTTTTGGCTGATTTCCAGCCATTTGTTGCCACCAAAATGTGGCTCAGTTTTTCCGGCTGCCGTGTGCTGTGTGTGTGTGTGTTGGAGGGGAGTAACATATGGCACTCACTTTGGTATAATCAACATCATCATCGGCCTCATCGTTACGCTGACGAGTTGTTAATGATGAACATAATGATGACACGGAATGGGACCCCGCTGCCAGGCGCTTTGGGCCAAACAAAGTTGTTAACATAAAATGGCTGGATGCACACATACAAACACACACACACGCATATACACACACAGATGTGTGCCCAGATTTTCCCGGAGTATTTACTGCCTTTTCACAGGACTTGTCTGTCTGCCCAACCACTTTCACCTTTAATAGTCGGCATCTGTCATTGCAATCGCTTTTTCCCCAGCTCAGCAGGACTGCCCTCGGGGGCGGACTTACTCAGATAAATTTCCAGGAAAATTGCCAGAATTTTCAACTAGTTTTAGACTTTTTTTTGAGCTATTTAAATAGATTTTTATGAAGATGAAAAAGGCAAGGACTCATAACAAATAAATAAGGAAAAATTAATAAATACAAGACAGGCTTAAAATTAAGCATAATAAATCATCAAAAATAACTAAAATACATTGAAAACATTCCAAATAAATAATAAATTATAAATAATCATATATAAAAATATATATAAAGCAAAAAAAAATTAATACAACTTTTCTTTCAACTTTCAAACCATTTCTTTTGGTTCCTCAATTTCCCGCCTCAAAACTTGCTGGCAAAAGAAAAATAATATGTGAAAATTTCATTAGATTTTGCATTTGATGAAGGTGAATGGCAGCTTAGGAAAAAAAACGAAGTAAAAATAAAATAAAAAAACGATGAGATTGAGGGGTTGGTTTGAGCTCTGCCCTCGGGCTTGACTCGGGACACTCTTTTTCCTTGGGTGCGGGTAAACTTTTCATGTTTTTTCCTGATTTTGATTTTGATTTTGATTTGGATTTCTGGTTTTATGCTGGAGCTCCTCATCTCCCCCTTGTTGCCTTGGGCTACGTGGCGTATGAGCAATGTAAACACTAGCTTCCCATTTGGACAGCTTTCCATCCCGAGTCTTGTGTATATATTTTATTTATTAGCACTGAAATCCCAACCATTCCAGTCTAGAGATCCCTTTTCGTGGAAAGCCACAGACATCATATTCAATAATTCGCCAGTTTAGAGCTGAAAGAGAGAGAAAGCTTGCCAGTGAAATTTCTGGAAATTCGCAGAGAGGGAAATTTCAGTAGAGCTCCTTTGAAGCGGTTACCTGTCCAACTGTCCGACTGTCAGCCTTCTGCCCGCGGCAACCGTGTTCCTCACAATCCGGCACAGACTCGACCCGGATGGGTATCGATTGCCTGCCTTACGTACGTATCCTCTCTTTATATATCTGCCGGGGAGAACTACTCGGAAAGTTAAAGCCAATTAGGGAATGGATGCAATCGGTGAAAGGGATTTAGTGGAAATATTATAGAACTTGAAATTCAATTGTAGGAACCTTGTGCAAATATTTTAATATTAATAAAAAATTGTTAGATGTGAATAATAAATTGCTTAACAGGGAAATGCAAGCAAAATGATTATAAATATTATTGAAATCTTGAGAAGAAGTATTAAAAATGTAAAAAACTCATAACTAAGTCAAAAATGAATTAATTTCAAAAAGGAAAGCTTTTTTGTATAAGTTTTTAGGAGGTTATTAAATTTTCATTGTAAATTTAACAATTAAAGTTGCTGTGAATGTTTTACAATTTGTTTCTTATGATGTAACCCCTTAAAAAATTTTTTTTAATTGAGTAACAGTTTTGAAGGTTTCTTTCTTAATATTTCTGTTATAAATAAATATAGAATTTAAAGACAATTTTTAAACTAAAAGACATTTGGCAATCAGAGGCTTTTTTATAAGGAAATTCCTATAAGAAGTTATTAATTATTACCGATCTATGACCTTTCAATCTATATTTATGATTATTTTTATAATATAATTTCTTTCTGAAGTAAAAAATCAACAACACATTTAAATTAAGCTTTTCGGAAAATCTGTCTTAGCTTTGGTTTGTTTAAAAAAATATGCCCTTTCAGTTTAATATTTAAAATTTTAATATAATTTTGTAACTCATAAATATAAAATAAAAAATTAATATATAAAAAGTAAAGTGTAAAAATCTTTTAAAGTACAAAACTAAAGAGCTTGCTTTTCTCTTTATTTTCCCATTCATTTTCTAAGCAAAACTCTGTACGTTTTTTAGATAGAGATTTTTCTGTAAATATTTGAGCCAAGTTTCAGCTTTAACTTTCAAAATTTTAAAGGTAAAAAAAACCACACACAGGAAGACCAAAATAAAACCCCATTAAATTGAAATATCAACAGGCCGGAAAATGTAAACTCGTTGTGGAGTAACCACTTTAACAATCCCTCGTAAGCGATAATTGCAATTGGGTAAAGCCAAGGGAGGGGGGCGGAGACTGCGAATAATGTCGACCATATATCCACTTACCCAAAGCATATTCAAATGTGTATCCTGCTCGCAGGACGAACGACAGGATGGGACGATGGGACGACCCCTAAGAACATGCTATCAATTTTATTTTTATTTATTTTTGCCGCTCCGCAGTTGTTTGCTGTTGGCTCAGGCTGAGCATATTTTGTAGCTCGTAAAAGTTTTTGATATAAAATGTAAACAAAAGCGTAACGGCAACAAACACACACAGAGACACACTGTACAAAAATTTAGCTAGAGTTAAATATATTTTATATTTTATTTATAAACCAGAAGTTTTTCTTGAAAGACTTACTTAACTCAAAAAGTCTTCAAAAAAATATTATAATTCTTAAAAGACTTGCTATTTTTTATTCACAAACAAAACTATGAAAAAATTTCATATATTCCATATTTATTTTCTTCAAAAGTAACCCCCTTTTTTCTGCCAGTGTCTGGGCTCTCACAGCCCGAAATTATGGCGCGTTTTGTAACCAGCAAAAGGCCAAAAACGAGTTTCGCATTTCCGCTTTGCTGTTTTTGTTGCGGCTTTCCTGCCCCCCGCCCCGCCCCCTTTGCGCACTGTTTTCTCTCAGCTTTCCCTTCCCCCTCTCCCAGCCCTTTTTCCGCCATTTTTGGGCCAGGGAACTGGGCGTGGTATGAGTGTGCTCAACGAGTCCTTTCCATGCTCGATGCTCACGCACTTGCACGTATTAATTAAAAAGTTCAGGGTCAGGCCAGAAGGAGACAGACATCAGCTGGCAGGGACAAGGGGTCAGCAGGGGAAAGCTGGACGCACACACACAGAGAGAGAGAGGGTTTTGGGCTAGGGAAAATCCAAGGGAAAAGCGACCGCCGCCGCCAGGAGGGGCTCTATTTTTAGGCAGAGAAAATATTTGTTGCTACCAGATCCTGGGAAGCTACCAAACACAATTTGTTTACTCTTCCGACCAGCGATGAAGGACATGAGCTCCTGTTACTCGTTGTGACAGCGATTACCCTGTAATTTTCCAGGGAAAACATATTTCTAGCCAAAAGGGAATTTGTTTAGAATTTGTAACTGCTTGCCATTTGTCAAAAGAAACCAAAAAAAAGAAGCGAAGGAACTGAAAGAGAGGTAGGAAAAGGTAGGGAAAGGTAAAGAGAGGTGGAGAGCGGTGGAAGGGATGAAGAGAGGTGGCGAGGACAACAGATCCTGCCGGAAACTGTGCGTAACTATAATTAATTTCATTTTAGACTGGTTAGCAAATAAACGAGCAAACGATGCGGTTCTACCGCGCTCTCCTTTACAGCCCTTCCGGTTGAGACACTATTATTCCTCCTCCTTCATCGTCCTTGTCGGCCAGCACTTGACTGGGGGAGGCTCAGGCCCAAGGACCAAGGCAAACTGTTGCTCATGTTGGCGGGCGTTTCAAGAGTTCGACGCTTCAACCCTTATCAAAAATTCAACGAAATGATTTTTGTGCCGACCAAAAATTATTGATTCAACGGCGAACATTGTCCTTCGTCCTTCGTCCTTTGTGCTTGGTCCTTTGTCTTTTTCCCTTTTCGACAGTCGAGTCATCCCTCCAGCCTAATCGCTTGGAACTCATTAACTTTCCTGCTTTGCAAATATTTTACTTAATTTGCAACTTTAACTCATTTTGAATTCAGTTTTTTGGGAGTTTTTTTTTGGAAAATCTACCTTAAATACTTCTAGATTTTATTTTAAGTTGATTTAAAGAGCAAATAAATTTTAAAATATTAAATATTATGAAAATAAAAATACATGTATATTAATTTATATAATTCATATTTTCTGAGCAATTATTATAACTAAAAAGGGGAAAGGCTTGACCTCCCTTTAGTGCTTTAGTGCCTTTTAATACTTTTAGATTTTATTTTTTACTTGATTTAAAGAGCAAATAAATTATCTAATAATGATATTTATAATACTTATATTTATTTATATAATTTTTAGGCTCTGAGCAATTATTATAACTAAAAAGGGAACAGGTTTGACCTCCTTTCAGTGCCTTTTAAATGTAATTTTCAAATAAAAACATATTTCACTTATTCCTTAAATTATTCAGTATATTTAAAAGGCTTTATCCATGTATATTTGTGGCCAAAAAAACTGTCATTCCCCCTGACTACCATCGAAGCTTGTTTCCCCAAAAAGTGCACAAAGTTTTTGGCCAGCAAAAAGTTGACACAGTGCAACTGCTGAGCAGAAAATCCCTTTTAACAATTTTTAGCAAAATATTTGCACTAATGAAGCCCAGTTGCATTGAGTTGCGTTTTGCACAAAGCAAATGTTTCTTGTCTATATATTATATATATTATTTTATATACAAAGCAAAAAAATCCATGGCAAAGTGGCCTCTATCTACTCGGGGACCCTGTGATCCGAAACTACCACACACACTGGGCACTGGGCAATAAGTCATCCCGAGATGAGGCCATCAAATATGCAAGGACCATCATCATGGGCAGCAGAAGCAGCCTCCTGCTCCTCATTCTCCTACTCTTTCTCATCTTCCTACTTATGTCCTTCCCCCCATCTTGTAACAGATCCTGTCCAGCCGCCAAGCTGTTCTGTCCATTTGAATTATGCATGCATAGACGTTGGGTGGCTGGTTGGAAAATGTGAAAAAGGGGTTGTCAACGTTCCGGAAAAAAAACGCAGCATGGAGGAAATTAGATTTCCTCGGCAACAATGACTGGCTTTTCCTGGACAAAACGGCTTAAGTGCTTCGCCGCGTCGCCTTTTCACTCGATTTGCATAATGGTCGCGGTCGCGCGAGGCAACAACTTTATTTTATTTCATTTTTTTATCAGCGGATATTATGCACGAAGTCAGGTCAGTTACGGGTTCAATACACACACACACAACATATAACACACTTTAATTATTTATTTATTCAAATGGCGGCCGCCTCCTCTATGCCTTCTAAGCCGAAAAGCCTTTTACAAAGTAAAGTAAAGGAAAAAAAAAAGCAAGGAAAAGCAAGGGAAAGCCAGGAAAAAGGCAGGAAAAAGCCAGGCAAAGAGGGAAAAGGCAAAATTCAGCGGCAAAAAAAAAGGGGAAAAGCCAAAAGCGAAAGTAGAGAGGCAACAGCCCAGCATTTTTCCCCAACTTTTCCGCCAGCGTTTTTCCTGCACACAAGAAATTGAAAGTGGCACGCGCAAATTACTTAATCCGACTTTCCAAGTACTTATGGCACACAGACACACGCCCGAGTACAGTGTGTCCTGGCCTAAAGTGAACCAGCTGGGCTTGAGGCAATTTATTGTCAATAAAAAGGGGGATTTTTATAAGCAGATTGCGATGTTTTGATTCAAAATCGTATTATTAATATTACCAATAATTAAATTATTATTAAGGGATTCAAGAAATATATAAAACAAATGCGTAATAATATTTACAGGTCGCACAACAGCTGCTCTTAGCTTTGTTTGTAACTTTGTCATATTTTATATAATTTTTAAAATGTTTAAAAATAAATACCAATGAACTTTACGTTCCTTTTATTTAAGATCTCTTAATAAACTTAAAGAACCTTAGCTAAGGATCACTTGTAGAGCCTCAATTTTAAAATGTAACTAAAAAGACAGTAGATTTTACTGCTAAATATTAAAGGAGACATAGGAATTGTCTGAGTTCTGATTGTTTATTTTTTAAACTTCAGTTCAAGACCTTTCGTATTTATTTCTAAAATATTTTAGGGTATTATAATGCTGAATTTCAGTTAACTATTACATCTAAAACATAAGTTTATAAATCTCAAAACCAAAGGTTCACTCTCCGCAGCCTGCACTGTCCCTATTTATCCTGTTTTGTGGGGCAATGGCGAATGCCTACACGTACTCTCTGGGTCCTTTGATCTAATTTAGCAAGCATTTTCAGGTATTCCAACTTTGAATGCCAAAAACGAAACCCAAGATGACAACAACAACGCGCCGCACTCTCTCTCTCTCTCTTAGCTATGTGGGCACAAGAAATAAAAATAAAATATAATAAAAAATAAAGAATAAAGACGGGGGAAAAGCCTTAAACGAGAACGAAAATGAAAATGAAAATGAAAACGTTAAATGAAAATGGTAGTTGGGCTGGGCGTCACGGCTAGAGCAGGGCATATCCTTCGCTCTTCATACATGTCTTCTTCAGCGAGTCCTGGCAGTTAATCAATGAATAGCCGCACCCAACCTGGAAATGGAGGTGGAAACCTGAAGACCGAGACCCCAAAAAAGTCCTCGGGATGCTGGGGAACCACCCCTCGCAATTACATCAAAAGGAAACCGTTGGCAGCAGACCAAGTAATATTTCAAGGGGCCGGGGGACAGACGCTCTAAAATTAACTAAATAGCAGGGGGAGGGGCGCACCCTCTGGTCCGGGGACCGCATTCCGCAGGACATGAAATGTCACTTTCGGGGCCCGGCTGGGGATGCCAGCCAGGTGCCAAAGTCCAAAACGCTCGCCGCTCTCTTTTTTTTCATTTTTTATTTCGAGCGAATTGCATTTTATTGCCAGGCAACAACGGCAACAACGGTCCACAGCATAAAAGCGGAGAAATACAGAAAAAAAATGAAAAGGGGAGGGGAAAAGAGAGTGACGGGGAACAAGAAACCTGACTGAATAGAACCGCAACAAGGACAAGGACGAGGACAAGGACAGCCCTCCTCAGTTGCGGCGTAAAACGTAAAATGTTGACCATTTAACTAAATTGTTTCATTTAGCGATGAAACAAAGTGGAACTGGCAGCTGCGGCGGTTAGATAAATGACTTCTCAGGGATAATGCAGATTAATGGTGTCGGTTGATGGGGATTTGGTCTATCAAAACGGGCGTATTGAAAAATACAATATGAGGCAATTCTTGTTTATTATATAAATTAATCTTTATTTTAATAAAATATAAAAAATAAAATGTTCACAAATCGGCAAAAAAACTATAAATTACATTTTTGAATGCAGAAAAATTCTCCTTGAAAAAAAAAACAAGAAGAAAAAAGCAAACCAGAGAGAAATCAGTTAAGTTTAGGCCAAGTTATGATCAAAAAACCATTAAAGGTCTTGAGTGAAAAATGTTACCCACTAGAGCCCCTAGAACGTAAAGAATACCCCCAAAACCCCCCTAAAGCCACCCTAAAACCCCCTTAGAAACCCCCAAAAACCGCCCAAAACCCCCCTGGACGCCCCTGGAGCCCAATAGAGCCCCTAGAACGTCCAGAATACCCGGAAAACACCCTTAAAGCCATCCTAAAACCCCCTTGGAAACCCTAAAAAAACGCACAAAACCCCCCTGGACGCCCCTGGAGCCCAATAGAGCCCC
>VNJU01004088.1:0-10936 GCA_008042675.1 Drosophila seguyi
AAATCGCAACTCTTGGCTGAAATAAAGCATATTTTATTGTATTCATTTCATTCTTTTTTTTTTAATCGTAACTTAGTTAAAATAAAGCATAATATTTTTATATTTGCATAAAAAAATTTTTTTTGTTGGGCTACACTATCGAGCCACTATCGAGCCACTATCGATGGCACTATCGACACTATCGATGGTTTAAAATAAACTATCGTCGACTATCGATGGCGCCCACTATCGATAGTTCTCCACCTCTACCCCTCATCCCTATTTTAGAGAGGATTCTTGGTGAACGCACACGTGCAGCCCAGGATTGTGGGGGCGCGGAATCGCTGCCGTCTGCGGCGCGCCTCTTTTCAATTACACCCCGTCCCTTTATAAGGGTCGTGTGTGAACGTGTACATGTCGCTCGTGGATAAACATGCACGTGCGGGACAGGATCGCTCGGGATCGTGGGAACCCTTGAACATTTGTTACTCAAGTACCCTTTAACAGTTCGCGACCCTAATTTATTTCATCTTTATTACCCCCTCTGTTGACAGGTTGACATCCAACCCTAATTAATTGCATTTTTATTGCTCCATTTTTGACAGCTAACCCATTAATTTTATTTTTATTACCTTTTTGCCGACAGCAAAGGTCCCGATACCCGGGTAAACATACTACTAGGGCTGTATTCCCATAGGGACGGGTCCGGAGAATTTCTGGACGACCCGACCCCTATGCCACGCCTGGAGGACTTTCCAAACGGCGTACACCCCTTGAGAAGGGCCCGGAAGAGTTTCCAGACAGCCCTGACCTACGCCACGCCTGAAGGACTTTCCAATCGGCGGGCGCTGCGGCGGGGAGGGGCGAAAAGTATGTGAGGGCCAGGAGAGTATAGTGAAAGGCTTTGGTTGGATCGATGGTTTTATGTGCGTTACTCTTAATGTCTAGTCTGCCGGCGACCGGCACTTAGAAATTTGCGGGGCCCAGTGGGACCCGCGAACCCCCCCTCATGCATTCCATTATGGCCTGTGGCCCACGCTCACCCGTACTACGGGTGCCTCTCCGGGCGCTGTGACACTCCTTGAGTCCTGTGCAGTTTTTCCTCCACTTTCCTTCACTTTGTCCAACACTTGCGCGGCGGGACGCGAGACCACGATTTTCTGTCGACCGGTGATTTTAGAAGCTAGAACAAGAACCCCTTGCTCGTCTCGGCTTGCCGAGCCCGTGACCTACTTCTTCTCGTTGCTCTGCCGGCAGCGCTGCTGAGGCCTTTGCTTGTTCGGCCGCTGCGCTCTAGGCGCGTGCCGATCGGACCAATCACGAGGCAGCGTGGCTCTCCCAGCTTTTGTGCGCATGCGTCGTCGCTCAGCTTCTTGTTCGTCGTCTGCCAGCGGCGCTGCACTTTTCCCTTGCCGGGGTACAGTTTAGCTTCGTTTTGCCGTTTTGCATTACTCAGCTCCCGTCTTCGGTTTTCGGCTCGTGCCGACGCCCTTGGAGTCGATCGTATACGCTGGTGAGCGAGTGCGTGGGCCTGTGTGGTCGAAGGGGTGTGCGCGGGGAAGTGAGCTGTGTTTACGCGTATGTTAGTGTGCGTGGTTGAGTTTTTTTTTTTCTTTTTTTTTTTTTATTTCGATTTAGGGTACAGATAGGGGAAAATATACATAGAAGGGTAGGGTTACATACAAAACTGGGGTCTAACGCTCGCGCGGTACGGCCGCAAAGCAATGCTTCGCGCGAGCAAAGTTCCCAGCCAGGTCGCCTCCTGGTGACTCCTTCGCTCCTCGATCCTGAGCTTGGGCATCACTGTGCCTGCAAAATTGGACACCGCCTGATAGTTAACCTTGATTGCCAGCATAGCCGGCCCAAGGTTGCCCACCGAGATGCTGGTCCCCAGGGCGGCTTCCAGCGAACATCTTTCGTTCGCGAATCTTCCGCACGTGAACAGCACGTGCACGGCATCCTCGTCGGCTTCCAAATAGCACCAGGTGCAGCTGCTACTATCCTCGTGGCCATACTTGTGCAGGGAACTCCGGAAGCACCCATGCCAGCTTAGGATTTGCGTCAGGAAGAAGTTTACCTGTTCGTGTTTCCTCCTTGTCCAGTCCGACAGTACTCGCCAGGAGCAGTTTGCTCGCCTGCTTCGGACCTCTGTGATTGAGCATTATCCTCGTCAATGCCCGTACCGACGTCGCTGAGTTGGTACTCGCGTACATCGAGTGCTCTCTATACGACAGCCTCGTATCGATCATCACGCCTAGATATTTAATCGCTCTGGACGTTTTGATGATAGTGCCGCTCACTCGCACTTCAGCCACTTCCTGCTACTCACCAGGACGGCTTCGGTCTTCTGGGGGGCTAGCTGCAAACGTGCTCGACAGCCACGAGCTAATGACGCTGATGCTCGGGTTGCACGCCGTTTCTGCACCTGCAATATTCTTATCCACTATCACCAGTGCAATATCGTCCCCAAAGCCGATGAGTTCCGATCTCCCAGGGAGTGGGAGTCTCAGAACACCGTCATACATTGCGTTCCACAAGAGTGGTGCAAGGACTGACCCTTGGGGAACTCCGCACGACAACTCGACGCTTTGTGCTCCGCCGGCAGTGTCGTATTGGAGAACTCGGTCTTTGAAGTAGCTTCGCATCAGCTTCAGCAGGTAAAGAGGCACTCCGAACCTGCTCAGGGCGTCCAAGATGCAGCCCCATCTCGCTGTGTTGAAGGCGTTGCGGATATCCAAGGTTACAATCAGGGAGTATTTCTTAGACCCACCTTTCCATCGCTGACCAGCGATCGCCGAAGTGGCAATGTCGACCACCTTATTGATGGCATCGACTGTCGACTTCGCCTTCCTAAAGCCGTATTGAGCCTCAGAAAGACCGCCTGCCGCTGCGATAGCTCTCTCAAGCCACGAGCTTATCACGTACTCCAGCACCTTACCTGCCCCGTCGATCAGACAGATTGGTCTGTAAGATGCTGGGTTTTCCGGCGGCTTGCCCAGCTTAGGCAGCAGTACCAGGCGCTGAGTTTTCCACCTTTTGGGGAAAGACCCCTCGGTCAAGCACTTCCCGAACAACTCCGCAAAGATGTCAGGGCGGAGAGAGATGGCCAACCTTAGGGCCCTGTTGGGAACATTATTCGGACCCGGTGCCTTCGCGACCTTGATCCTCTTCGTTACTGCCAGCATCTCGGCTTCTGTGACGGGCTCCGTCTCAAGAGGCCAGTCCAAGCTTGCTTGGAGGGAGGTGACCGGGTTCTCCACCCTGGGAAACAGGTGCGCCACTATTCTCTCCAGGGAATCAGCATCCAGTGGAGCGCGAATCTTGGATCTATTTATTTTCTTCACAATCAGCCTGTATGCGTTCCCCCACTGGTCCCGATCAGCGGAATCGCAGAGGTCAAGGAAGCATTTCCTCTTGCTGAGCTTAATAGCCTCCTTGAGTGCCCTGCGCCACTGGTGGAACACTGCTCGCTTCTCCAGGTGCGTACTTGAGCCGTGTGACCGCTGGTACAGTCTTTTGGCTCTAATGCAGCGCTTCCGAATGTCCGCAATTTCGTGGGACCACCAGAATACCGGGTCTCGGTGTCTGGAGTGGGCAATCCTAGAGGGTATGCATTCCTCGCAGACTGCTTGCAGTTGGCCCATCACTCGGTCTGCCATCGTATCCGCGTTGCCTGCCGCTTCCATGCTCTCCATCCGAGCCGCGAAAGTCCGGATGTCGAGCAGGTTTACTTTGTAGCTCCTCCTTTGTGGGTGGAGGGGAGCTGTGTGGGGCGAACTCGCAGCATCCAGTGTGGTCAAAATTGCCACGTGGCTGCTAGCTGTATATGCGTCGTGCGTGGTTGAGTGGCTTTGCAGCTGTGCGCGCGTGTATGTGCGTTCGGGCGAGGGTATGTGTGCGTGGTTTAGTGGTATTTTGCAGCTGTGCTCGGGTTGAAAGGTTTTGCAGGTGTCCATGAGCGAAAAAAAATGATGCTTCGCTTGTGAATGATTATAATGGCTCTATACTTAAATAGGCAAAATCTATATATATATATATATACATATTTACAATAATAGGATTTCGTCAGTTTTCGTTATTTTTTCATAAAATGTATCTTGATTTATTCGTTATTGACTAGAAAACAAAAATTGAGATATAGTGGTGATTTGTTAAAAAAAAAAAATGGCGCCAAAGTCGAAAAAACATGGGAAAAAAGTGAAAACTTCATATTTGCAAGCAAAAATATTGTATTTCTCATTCGAATCAATCAATAAGTTATTTCTTTCTTATAAGATACTCCAAAAAGCTATAAAAAGCGTCTAGAGTTTTTCAAATTGGTCAAAAAGTTTTCGATTAGGAATTTTTTAAAGCGAAAAAGTACCGAAAAAAGGTTTTTTCACAGTAAATTAAGATTTTGAGGGTGTTAGAAAAATTGTAAACGTAGTTTTGTGTTATATTCGACCAGATAAATAATCTCTACTAGGTCACTTTAAAAGTTGAGAATCACTGTTACACTGTGTTATGTTTTTTTTTTTTTTTTTTTATTTCAAAAAGTAAAAAGAAAGGTAAATATATAATACATAAATACATAAAGAGAGAGGTAGAAGATAATAAGTATAAGTATAAGAATAGAAGTCCGCTCCCGTGGGACTGCCCCAAAGCTCTACTTCACAGGGGCGGCTGGCGGTCATGATGCCGCTCATCGGACGCCTTCGGTGCGCCGGGTTTGCTCCCGGCGCCTCAGCTCTCTCGTCACTGATGCTGTCATTTTGGCAACCGCATCCCATTTGGAGGGGACCTCCAGCATGCAGCCGACTAGGTTGTCGGGTGTAGGGCGACAGTTTAGCGCTGCTTTCACCGCAGCACGTTCTGCCGAAAACAAGGGACACACAAAATTCATGTTCCGCGTCCTCAATAACTCCGCCGCCGCAGTGTTCGCAGTATGGGTCATCCTCATGCTTGAACCTATGCAGGTACGCCTTGAAGCATCCATGTCCTGAGATGATCTGCGTGGTGTTAGTCCAGCTGCCCGTGGCTTCTCTGCAACCAGGGAACCAGCTCGGGGATGAGCTTGTGGGTCCATCGCCCTGAGCTCGCATTATCCCAGCGCTCTTGCCACCGAGCAATGGTGCTGCTTCGCTGCGCTGTGCTGCCTGAATTCCCTGTCCTGCGCTCCTCCGCCAGTATGTCTATTGGGATTGCTCCCGAAACCACCAGAGCAGCTTCTTCGGACACCGTGCAGAAACAGATAGAGATGCGCAAAGCGCAGCGTCTGTAGACTGTCTTGCACTGTCGGCTGTAGCTGGCAGTTCTCATGGCTTCGGCCCATATCGGCGCGGCATACAGGATGGTCGATGTCACCACTGTTGCTATTAGCCTCCTGCTATGCTGTTTGGGACCTCGCGTGTTGGCCAGCATCCTCGATATAGATACGGTAGCCTTGGAAGCCTTGGCCGCCGCGTATTCAAGGTGACTCTTAAAACTCAGCCTGTGGTCGATCATGACTTCGAGATACTTTATCGCCGGACTGGACTCGATGGTCGTCGAGCCGACCCGGAAGCTAACCTTCTCTACAGCCTTTCTGCTGCTTATGAGCACTGCTTCCGTTTTATGCTCGGCGAGCGAGAGCCCATTGTTCGCCAGCCACGACATCATCAAGTCGATTGCGAGGCTGCATTTATCCGAGACATCGGCCAGATGCTTCTCCACCGTGACCAGCGCTACGTCGTCCGCGAACCCCACTACGGCGCAGCCATCAGGTAGTGGTAGCCTCAAGATTCCGTCATACATGATGTTCCACAGTAATGGCCCAAGAACAGAGCCCTGGGGCACTCCTCCTGACACGTGGTGGACCTGGTTGCCGTCGTCGGATGTGTACAGTAGGACGCGATCCTTGAAGTAGTCAGCTATCAAAAGTTTGAGGTTTCCCGATATGCCGCCGCGCTGTAGTGCGCTCAGGACACGGCCCCAATTTTCTGAATTAAACGCGTTTTTGACGACTAGGGTGCAAACCAGGCAATATTGTTTGGTGCCTCCCTGCCATCGTTCGCCTTCAATCGCGCTTGCTGCCATCTGCGTTACCTCACGTATTGCGTCGATCGTGCTCCGCTTCTTTCTGAAGCCGTGCTGCTGGTTGGATAGGACTCCGCGCTCTTCGACTTCTTTCTCCAGCTTGGTGCAGATAATGCGCTCAAATATCTTTCCCACTGTATTGACCATACAGAAGGGGTGATATGAGGACGGGTCATCATTGGTCTTGCCCGGCTTTGGGATAAGCACAAGCCTTTGTTGCTTCCAGATTCGTGGGAAGGTCCGCTCAGTAATGCACCTGTTATATGCCTGTGCAAATAGGCTCGGGTAGGCCTCCATTATGGCACGCAGTGCAACATTAGGGATGCCATCGGGTCCCGGAGCCTTGGATGCTTTACTGCTAGACAACGCGCAGAGGACTTCCTCCTCGCTGATGAGGATCCCTTCGCTCGCCGCTATGCAGGGGAGCTTTAGGGGCGGTTGAGCAGGGAACAGCGTGGAGACAATTGATGCGAGTTGTTCCTGGGAGGTTGGGGTCGGCGGCCTATAGAGCTTGCCCATGACCAGCTTGTAGGCCGATCCAAAGGGCTCCTGATCTGCGGCATCACATAGCTCCTGGAAGCATCTGCTCTTGCTCGACTTGATGGCAGCTTTGAGCGCCTTTTTCCTCTCCCTGTAGCGGGCCTCGAAAAGTGCTTGCGTTGGACGCCCTCTGTTCCGTTGACATCTTCTCCTTGCAAATAGGCAATCACTCCTGGCTGCTTCAATCTCCTGGTTCCACCAGGGCACTGGCCGCCTGCCATTTCCTCTAGTGGAGGTCGCCATTGCGGCATCGCATGCAGTCTTGATTCTCGCAGCTAGTCCGGCTGCGCAGGTGTTTGCATCGCCAGCAATATCGCTGGCGTCCATACTTTCAAGGAGAACTTCTACGTTAAGGGTGTGTACCCTATACGCAGGCTGTAGGTTAGCTGGGCCGTGCTGGCTGCCCGTCATCTGGACGACAATCGCTGCATGATCGCTATACGTAAGCAAGTCCGTGACTTCCCAGTGGCTGTTCCGGGAGAGCTCCGGGCTGGCGAAGGTCAGGTCGATGACCGATACTCTGCCTGCCTTGCTGTAGGTGCATCTGTTACCATCGTTTAGGAGGCAAACATCCAGGGTGGACAGGGCATCCAGTAGGATGGTTCCCCGCTGGGTCGTCCTCGAGCTTCCCCAGGCGGTGGACCACGCGTTGAAGTCCCCAGCGATAATTACAGGGGATCTTCCACGGACGTCTCCGGCGATTTCCTGGACAATGTCTCTGAAGGCATCTATGTGCAGGCTCGGGGCTAGGTAGCAGCTATATACAGTGGTTGCTTGGACCTTGGCCCTGGCGTAGCCAGGTCTCGACGCCCTCTGCGATAGGTGTTTGGGGGACTGCCCGCAGCTCCAGATGGCCGCGCCGCCGTCCGCCCTCTGTTGCCATATTCCCTCTGATTTTGGCGTGTAAGGCTCGCTCAGTACCCCAACATCAACGTTCTGCTCTGTGCCAGCAAATCTTGTGCAGCTCTGCAGTGGTTTAGGTTAAGCTGGAGGAGCTTAACCATTCTGCATGTGGTTGGTGGCCTTCATGTAATGTGTTATGTATGCAATTTCAATGTGTACATGATCAATGTAAATGTAGCGCCGCTCAGGATAGAGCAGAGGAGAGACAAAAAATATATATTATATTTATTTGGATGTAGCTCAGCTCAGGATATAGCAGGGAAGAGTAAATAAATAATTAAGTCGGCGTTTATGTTCCGTGGGCTTGGGCATCTATTTATTTAAATGAGCTGTGAGGACTGTATATTAGATTTTTGTTTTGGAAAAATTATATATTATGTTAATCCAGGATAGGAATAAATAATACTTTTTTTGTTTAATTTGCTGGGTGAACTATTTAGATTATTAAAAACATCTAGTTTATTTATTTTGGTTTAAATTATTATTGACGATTGATTATTATTGACATAGATCAGCGGAGTGATCTGTATTGAATATGTGTACGTAGGTGTGGATATAAATGCAAGCGGAACACAGTGAACGAAGAGAAATTTGCAATTGGCAGTTTCACTGCGGCTTATGGCATTTATTTAAACATACACTTTTGATTTTTGAAATTCGCAGGAATTTAATAGAAATTAATTGCGACAATTGGAAAAGAATACTCGGACTTGGAATTGGAAGCTGCCTTAGTGTCGGATCAATCGGACTCGGATTTAAACAAAATTGTGGAAATGACCGGCAACAAAAAATTCAATTTTCACTTATCTTGTGCGGTGTAAAAGCCACCGGAGCTGCTGGAAATGAATGGATTATCCGGCTCGAAGGCCCAAAGTTCGGAGGGGGATGGCTTAAACCTGAAATGCACTCGATAAGGAAAAACACGGAAATTCTTTTCGGGGTTTTGCGCGTCGTGCGTATGTCTTTATTTGTGGAGACGGCATGTGGAACACTAATGGGCTGTAGATCTCTTTGCAGGGAAAACTGCGGAATGTCTCCAAAAATCCTACTGTGGATATACGTTGTTATGGCGAGGCCCATAGTCAGCTACGGAGCTGCGGTTTGGGCGAATCGCGCTGACCTTGATGTCATAAGAAGGCAACTGGGCAAACTCCATAGACTTGCCTGCACGTGCATATCAAGCGCTATGCACACTTGCCCATCCACAGCTCTGGACGTGTTGATCGGACTTCCACCACTGCACTTGTATATCAAGTCCAGTGCTCGCAGATCTACCATGAGGATAACAGGGGCAAGACCAGCTGACTCGGCTGCGACTGCAACTGACCTGTTACTGGAATATCCTCAGGATGCTCAGCTGGCCAAGTTTAGTTTTGCGAAACACTTCAGAACGGAACTTGGCAACAAGTCGGAGTGAACCAACATGTCTACCACCTACGATGTGAAATCACATGATGTTAAATGGTACACTGACGGCTCACTTACAGAGGATGATGCGGGTGCGAGGGTCTGCGGGTCTCGTCGGGGGCCGGATGCTTGCGGTTCCAAAATTCCCAAGTAAAAATAGAGCAGGTGGAGTGGAACACGTGTTTCCTCGTTCGGGCTTTATTTTCAAGTAAGCAATATGGCGGCCTCGTGCCCCATTCGAAACCGGGTAAAAGGTACATTCCGCCAACAGCGATGTTCTGCTGGCGGGATAGCTGACTCTCTTGTTTAGCATGAACATTCTCCCCCCCTTGCAAGAGAAAGACTTGCAAATTTAGGAAAGAGAGCAGTGCCCCGAAAGGATCCATCCCAGTTTGTTATTTTGGGCCATGGGCAGGCCATCCTGGCCCGTGAGGATGCCCGGCAGCATCAGGTCGGCTTACACGTCTGCCCCAAGCACAGCCGACAGGAGCGATGGATGGAACCAACGGTCATCCGCTAACGTCAAATTCTGGAACATGTCCTGTACCTTCGGGTCGAGTGGCTGTGCCGGCGTTTGCGTTTGCATCTGCTCGTCCACCTGCATTAGCAGCTGCGTTCTCATAAGGGATGCTTTCGAGCGAATCTCCGTGGTGCACACCCGTTCGTTGCCATAGCCGGTGATCGCCAAATTGAGGGCAGCTATATGGGAATGGATATATAATGAAAATGAGGTGCTATGGAGGACGATAAACATGACACATAGACGTACGGACGACTTAGACTGACACAAACTTAGGACTAGTTAATGTCGTTTAGGGGGGTCATCAGATTCACTAGGGCTGTCCATTTGGAGGCGAATCATCTTTGCCACCGGTCGTCGGACGACGCCCCGTGCTGTGAGAGCGTCCGCCACTCTGACCTTTCCGTCTATGCCAGGACAGACCAATTGGATACTCCCAAGTCGCCACTCGTTGGACGCAAGTTCTCCTCCTTTATAACCACCATGTCTCCCACCCGGAGATCTCGCGTTGGGAACATTCATTTGCTCGTTTTGTTTTTGTTTTGTTTTCCTTCCGCTACCGCAAGTAATGGTCCACCGATTAGACAATGCCCAGGTCTAAAATCCACAAGACCAGTGGGATCTTCGGACATTGGCGAGATCGGCCTGGAGTTCAAACAGGCCTCAATCCTCGCCAGGAGGGTGGCCAGTTCCTCGAACGTGTACTTCCCAGCGGTTGTGTGCTTGTAGAAAAGAGACTTAAAAGAGCTCTTAACACCCGCCTCCCAGAGCCCTCCCATATGAGGTGCGCCAGGGGGGTTGAAATGCCAGGTCACGTTTTGAAGAATGTGCTTGGATATAACCAATGTTCTGGTTGCTTCAATGAAATCCTTGGATAAGGACGTAGAGGCTTCGACAAACGTTTTCCCGTTGTCAGAGTAGACGTGCTGTGGACACCCATGCCGAGCGAAAAAACGGGAGAATGCGCTTCGAGGCGAATGGCCCGAGGAGCAAAACACACAAAAACGCAGACGTACCCTTTGTGATTTTGCAGGCTCGACCGACATAACTCTTGGTGTCAAACGGTCCTGCGAAGTCCACTCCCGTACGGGTGAACGGTCTGGAGAACGTGGACATCGCACTGGGCAAATTCCCCATCAGCTGCGTCTGCAGTTTTTTCTTCTGGATGAGACAAACTCGGCACGAGTTTATTGCTTGTTTCATTAAGCCCCTGAGCTTTGGAATCCAGAATTTGGAACGAATCAATCGGATCGGTAATTGATTCCCCCCATGCAAGGATATGCGATGGGTTAACCCGACTTGATGTTTGGCGAACCTACACCGTTCAGGAATGATGATCGGATGTTTTTCATCAGGATATCCATTGCTGAGGGCACTATGGCAGTGTGACATTTAATGGGCCGTTGCTCAAGCTCAGTTTCCGAATAGGCCCATGACTCGCTCGGCCACTGCTCCTGTTTGAGGTGCAACCAAGCTGGCTCCTGCCACCACAGTGCGCTGTCCTTAAGCTCTTGGGGTGAGACGCCCCGGCTT
>VNJU01004089.1:0-28125 GCA_008042675.1 Drosophila seguyi
ATAACGCGTCGACGAAAAGAATAAAAATTTTAATAAAACAGTTTGTCCCCGATGTTTGCCTCTCGCTCTGCCCTTCACATGTTTCAAAGTATGGATCCACATACAACAATGCGTTGAAAAGACGAATCTAGGAGTTAAAAGAGCAAATACAGTCTTAAAAAATTTTATGGAGGCAAATACAATACTTTGGAAATTACATAAACATGCATTAAAGAGACATGGGACGAACAAATAAAAGTAAAAATAACAATAAGAATGCAGAGGACAATCGTAAATGGATCACCATTGCATATTGGTATGCAACTGGTACAGCTAATCGCAGCTTCTCTTCCTTTATAATGGCCACTGGTGCCATCATGTTTCTTCCTGAACGGGATACGGAACTCAATTCCAATCATCCGAGTTCCTTCCACATGTACTGGGAGCTGTTCAAGACAGGCGCAGCCGCCGGAATGTATGCCAATAGCTAAAAGACAACTATTAATATATATTATCAAAATATGAACGTGTCTATTGTTTCAAATATTGCTGGGTGTCAACAAAGTATGACCGCATTATTGGCGCTCAAAAATTTTCAAACAACAAGTAAAAGGAGCGGTCACACTTCAAAAGAATAAACATTTTTCCGCTGCGTGACAACTTTTAGAACTGGATACCGTGCTTAAAGGTAAAAAAAGTTGTAAAAGGTTGGAGGAAGCACCGATGCAGTGACAATCAAGAAATTTTTTGAAAACAAATTTTATTTTTTGATGTTTTTTACCATCAGAGATTAGCCGTTACATATTGATTCAGAATTTTTCAGCACGCAAAAAACTATGTATTTCCGCTGCAACAAGATTAAGAGAATGTCAAAATTAAATCTAAGTTAAATCGAAAGAAAGCATGAATATGGAGTAAAATTTTGGTTTGGTAGAAGGAGTAAGCTGAGGAGATGAGTGGGAAAACGTGCTTGTGTTTATGTGAAGAAGGGGCAGCTGAGAGTAAGTTGCGAAAATGATAATAATAATAAAAATATTAATAATTCACTTTAAAAATGTATTTTTGTTTGGTAAGTGGTCTGTTTTAATTGCTCTTCAACCTAAAGCGCGGTATCCAGACCACTGTTGCCAACTATCGGTCGCCGTTTATAGCTGGACAGGCCAACTAAAATAGCCAAAAAGAAAAAATAAATAGCTAAGTAAATATCCAGTATTATTTTAAACATATGAAACATTTAGTGCAATGCATTTTAACGCTGTGCGCATATTATTTAACTGGTCTACCGACCTAATAGAGCAATGTTGCGTCACCAACAGGGTAACCCTCCGTTTTTTCCTGAACTTCTCAATCGACCTTCTAGGAAAACAAATCGTTTTGTTTCCTCGACGAGACTCAATATTTTCCTTGTGCTTTTTTGTCTTTTTTGTTAAATAGCCAATTGCTAGCTCTAGCAAAATTGAGTGTTTTCTAGTCTTGGGTCTAACAAAATATCCAGATCTGGCCAGAAAATAGCCGAGCTAACAACACTAACGCTAAAACACCGCTTCTAAAATGTGAGAGAGAACGGGAGGCAAATACTTTAACATGGCAGTTTGTTTTAAAGGCCGGTATTCGGTTGATATTCTAAAATACTAGAAAGTTACACAGCGTTAGAAGATTATGCGATTATTTATTTCAAAGTATGAATCCCGTCATGTACAATAAAGTGTGGAAAAGTCGAATCAAAAATTTAAAACAGCAAATATAGTCCTTATTTATTTGATGAACGTAAATACTATAATTTGGAAATTTGGCATTTAAATAAATTTGCAGTAAGACTCTGAAAGGGACATCGACCCATGAAAGCCCACTCGCCAATAGCTTAGGGACAATTATTAATATAAAACGAACCATAAAATGATGAACGTGTCTTCTTCCCCAATATGGCCGGTTGTCAACAAAGTATGATGGATTCATTTTGCCGAACAACAAGCTGAAAAAGCGTTCACACTTTAAAGAATAACACATTTTCCGCTGCTTGACAAATTTAAGAACTAGATACCATGCTTTAGACATGACAATACCCAAAATAATTCCATGAATATACAATAAGTTGTATATATTTTAAATATTTTATCGAGTATTCGCCCATATTTTAAATAAATATCGATACAAAAATATTACTATCGATTTTCGTTTAAAAGGCGATAGTCCTTATCTAGGCCGTGCGTGCTGCTTTTTGTGATAGTTTGTTCGGCTTTTTAGTGTATTGGTAGAGGTGCAAAAACATCGATGTATGGAGACATCGATGTTTCTTCCCAAAACATCGATGTTTTAAAATTTTTTTTAAATTTTTAAATGAGTGAAATTTACTTTCATCGTTGAATTAAAATTAAGGAAGAAATATTTATTCTTTCATGAACTTAAAAACTAATAAATGAACTCAAAAAGGAAACTTCGTAAACTCAAAAAAACAAATAAATTAACTTAAAAATGGAACTTCTTGATATTAAAAAACTAATTAATAAGATCAAGCTCTTTTATATTATTAAAAAATTAACGTTTTTTTTTAATAAAATGAAGTTTATCAACAATGTCGGGGCTGAGGCGAGTCCTGCGGTCAGAAATTATTTGCCCGTCTTTGCTGAACACTCTGCCTGACTCGCAGCTAGTGGCAGCCACACAGAAAATTTGCTTGCGTCTTCTTTAAACTGATACCCTGATAAAAAATTTTGAAACTTATATAATAATATTATTCAAAAACAAAAAATATCAGCTCGTCTATCATCTCTAGCGATGTTCAAATCGAGTCGGCGCTCGGCCCGCTCTCGCTCTCTATTGTAAAAAAAAAAACATCGATTTTTGCACCTCTAATACAGGAAGAGAGAGAGCAATTCATGTTGGGAGCCGCTCAATTACCGATTGGGTCATATTTTACTTACCGATTGGGAACTCGACCCCAAAAG
This sequence comes from Drosophila seguyi, assembly GCA_008042675.1. Classification (NCBI taxonomy): domain Eukaryota; kingdom Metazoa; phylum Arthropoda; class Insecta; order Diptera; family Drosophilidae; genus Drosophila; species Drosophila seguyi. The sequence continues at coordinate 2,925 of VNJU01004089.1, forward strand.
GTACATGTTCTACATACCGATTCGGCAATCGACCGCATTTTCTACATACCGATTGGAAATTAGTTGTTAATCGTGGCACAGAAACATCGATGGTAAAAAACACATCGATGTTTTAGAAAATTCGAAAAACACATCCATGTTTTCATCAATGTACTGCCAGAAACATTTGTGACGTCACTCAGTTAACCACCTCATCCACTGTAGAATTCATCCGCAAGTTTCTGTTAACCACCTCATCACTGTAGAATTCGTCCGCAAGTTTCTGTTAAGAGGCAAGTTCTGTTAAAATCAGCTGTTTTCATCGATGTTTTAGAAAATTCGAAAACATCGATACATCGATGTTTTAATCGATGTTTTTGCACCTCTGTGCGTGCGTGCTGCTTTTTGTGATAGTTTTGTTCGGCTTTTTGGTGTATGGCAGCAAATTGTGTTTATATATAGATATCTTAATATCCACAAATGTTTTGTTAAGCATTTTTGATTTTCAAAATCGTTGTAAGTGATTTCAATCTATGAAATAGTTATGAAAGTATGTGTAATTTGTATATTGGGAGATCCAAATGCACTAAATGGTTAAGCGTCTGTACTTCAGCATTGCCAGGCCGAAAAAAATTGTTAAGTTCACTGAGAGTGAGAGAGTTTTTTTGCCTTGGTATTTTTTATGAATACTTATATCCATACACATACATATTTTTATAGTATTTTTTATTTGTTTCCGGTTAAAATGTATGTACATATTTATGAATACACTGTTGTTTTTAAAATAATGTAAATATTAAAGAAATTAGGGTAGACAATTCTGTTTAATATTAAATTCAATAATTTATTTCATTGTACTTTCTATTACATTACATATTTTTAGGTAAACCAAGTTAGATTAGGCAAATAATGCATCCCTAAATGTTGCTGCTTGTTCTGCCTACATTGAATTAATAAATAATAATAATAAAAACTGGACTTAACTGAACCATAAATTATGGAATGTTCGGACATTATTGCTGAAAAATCAGCGCCAGAAAAAGTTTCCAATGCTGAGTTTATGCACCAAACGGAGGATAATACTCGCATAGATATGGATAATGAGGAAAATTTTCATCATCGCCAAATTGGTGTCTCGACTGCCGGCAGCGGATTTCGATGGAAACGAGTTCTTAATCCTACGGGGCCACAACCGCGTCCACGACATGGACATCGCGCCATCAACATCAAGGAACTAATGGTAGTTTTTGGTGGCGGAAATGAAGGAATTGTTGATGAACTACATGTTTATAACACGGGTAAGTTTATAATCCTTCCTTATTCCTTTTAATACAAATTAAAAATCGTAATCTTGTAATCTTTTTTAAATTATAGTTACCAATCAGTGGTACGTGCCAGTGCTTAAGGGAGATGTACCCAACGGATGTGCAGCGTATGGCTTTGTTGTGGAAGGAACTCGCATGTTTGTCTTTGGCGGAATGATTGAATATGGAAAATATTCAAACGATTTGTACGAGCTACAGGCCACGAAATGGGAATGGCGCAAAATGTATCCGGAGTCACCCGATGGTGGCGGCATGTCGCCATGTCCACGTTTGGGTCACAGTTTTACAATGGTTGGCGAAAAGATCTTTCTATTTGGCGGCTTGGCAAATGAATCTGATGATCCAAAAAATAATATACCCAAGTTAGTAAACAATTTGGAAACTTACTTATGTTTATTTTTAGTTATTTGTTTTTTGTTACAATGTTTTTTTTTATAGATACCTGAACGATCTGTATATACTAGACACCCGCGGCGTCCACAGTCACAATGGAAAGTGGATAGTTCCAAAAACTTTTGGCGATAGTCCTCCTCCCAGAGAGTCACACACTGGAATAGCATTTACCAGCAAAGTGAATGGAAACTTGAATCTATTGATTTACGGCGGGATGAGCGGCTGCCGTTTGGGGGATTTATGGTTACTTGACACAGGTGAGTCTTAACAACATTTCTGGCTTGTTGAATAAGTCGTATTTCTTATTTTCTAGAATCCATGACTTGGGCTAAACCGCGAACTATGGGACAAGCACCATTGCCACGTTCTCTACACAGCTCCACAATGATTGCAAACAAAATGTATGTGTTTGGAGGATGGGTACCATTGGTGATAAATGAATCCAAGCCGACGACAGAGCGAGAATGGAAGTGTACAAACACCTTGGCTGTTCTTGATTTGGGCAAGTACTACTATTTATATTTGTTGAATTTAGGAAGATGTAGTTAGCAGAGTTTTCAGGGTTAAACTTCACCATTAGTTCTTCTATTATTTTTCTTGTTGCATCCAAATCGGTTTACTATATCAAATAGCTGTCATAGGAATTGTTAAATTGTAAACTGCATTGGGTAGTCCTTAATTTAGGGATTTGTGTCAAGAGCAGAAATTATATATGATCAATGGAAAAAAACGGGCTCATTTACATTTCGAGAATAATATAAACTTTCAGAAATGTACACTTTTAAAAATTGAAAAATATTGTATATTATTTATAATATGTATCAACGAATTTGAACTAATTTTATATTTTATTTTGAGTCTAAATATAAAATACAACATTGATCAATTATTGATTTGGTTTTAACACCGCCATCTCGTTAGCTTCCTTGTTATACCCTTGCAGGGTATTATAATTTTAGTCAGAAGTTTGCAACGTAGTGAAGGAGACATTTCCGACCCTATAAAGTATATATATTCTTGATCAGCATCAACAGCCGAGTCGATCTAGCCATGTCCGTCTGTCGTCTGTCTCTCTTTCTACGCAAACTTGTCCCTCAGTTTTGAAGCTATCTGAATAAAACTTTGCAGATAAGCTTCCAAATGCTCTACTATATAAGTCGGAACGGTCCGGTTCTATATCATATAGCTGGCTTAGGACCGGTCGGAAAATTTTGAGGAAAAAATTATAACTGCCAGTTTTCAACATACATATTTCCATATAATTTGAGATATAACTACGTTGTGGTACATATTTATTTCGGTTTTTATTTTTACCAAAATCAGACCTTTATATAATATAGCTGTCATAGGAAGATATATATAAATTTATGTAGTTAGTTCGCAACATTTTTTGCTCGCATGTACTTTTTGCCATAAAATCGTAGAATTAGATAGAGTTAAAAAAGTCAAAAAACTGAGAGGCGGCAACATTATTCGCTAAGTATATATATATGTATATTCTTTATAGGGTCCTTCTACCCTGCCGTGGTAGAAAAATCTTATTACAACAGTTCTCTTTCAATAGTTAACCTTAATGTAATATTTAATCCGTTAACTTTTTAGACACTATGACTTGGGATAACGTTACCTTGGACACTGTCGAAGAGAATGTGCCGCGTGCTCGTGCTGGGCACTGTGCTGTGGGCATACAGAGTCGTCTGTATGTGTGGTCTGGTCGGGACGGCTATCGCAAAGCATGGAATAACCAGGTTAGGGTGAGATATATGTTTTACCTAAATCATAATTTTGTCTACCAAAAGAGCTGAAGCGTTTTCGCGACTCCATATGTTCTGATTCTAAGAGGGTAATGAAAACTGAGTTCAAGCCGAAAGCCGGAAGCCTATGTGCTCTTTTTGAATCAAAGCTCTTAGACTTACATAATTGTATTTCTTTACAGGTTTGCTGCAAAGACCTTTGGTATTTAGAGGTGACTAAGCCCCTTTACGCTGTCAAAGTGGCGCTAGTGCGCGCCTCTACACATGCCTTGGAGCTCTCCTGGACAGCGACCACATTTGCGGCTGCTTACGTTTTACAAATACAGAAAATAGATCAACCATCTGCAAATCCAGGCACGAAACAGCCACAAAACCTTGTTAATCAGGGAATAACAGCAGCGGCGGTGACATCCAATGAACCAACAGCAACTACTATTCCAGAAAATAACCCCGACGGTACATTGTTGTTGGCAGGAAATGAAGCTAACTCAAGCACAGATGGTAAGAATACAATAAAAGCCGAAATAAGTGTTCACCCAAGAGAGGGAATGAGTTCACGGTCGCCACCCTCGTCCCCACAATTAAAAAAGAAATCGGCAAACGAAGCCACCGTTACATCTGTTGGTCAGCCCCAAATATCGGTTATCAGCAGTACAGCTGCTTCCCCTACGGTCACAACTAGTGGAAATACCACTGTCGGTAATATATTGCAAAAGTTTCGACCAATTGCAACGACAACAACGAGAACAGATCCTGTTGCATTGCGTACTACCAGCGCGAATGTTGTCCTTAGCTCGGTAACCGGAGCAAACACAGCCGCTGCCTCTGGCAATGCCTTGCGTATTGTGCCTAGCGTGGCGGCCACATCATCATCACAAACATTGCGCAACAGCTCGGCCACAATAAATATAATTAAAACATCAGCGCCAAGTGCTGGATCACCGACAACGACCACCGCCACATCCATTGGCGGCAAGCAATATTTTATCCAAAAACCTCTAACATTGGCACCCAATGTTCAACTGCAGTTTGTTAAGACGAGCAGTGGTGGCATGACGGTGCAGACATTGCCCAAGGTTAACTTTAACATGGCCAAAGGTGGCAATCCATCACAGAGTCTTTCAAGTGGGAATCCACAAACCCAAATTCAAGTGAGTAATAATAATATTTAGTATATTTTTACAATAAATAATAAGGCAGGGTATCTATATCAGATCTGACTACAATTGTTCTTCTCTTTGAAAGACCTAACGTAGAAGTGGGCGAATAGTTCGACTCAGAACGGAACCTTGCTATATCTTTTCAAATGTTTTTAAAGGCATTCCTGATAAATTTCTTTCGAAATTATTATTCTGTGAAGGATTATCCGGCCAGTTCCAAAACGATCGTTAAATGTACAAGAGACTACAAAACTGTAAATGTTAAATTGTAATTGTAAAACAGTAAATATTATTTGTAGAGGTAAATGTAATTGGAGTTGATATCGATTCGTTGTTTTATCGTATATATTTATAATGTCAAATAGTATATATGATATTTCAACCCCTCGATTAGTCATTTAATTTGATTTTAAAATTCTTTAAATTTCCTTTCTTGTTATCTTAATATTATTATTCATAAAAATATATATATTTTCTTAGGGCTCCCCTTTACCGCTAAACCAACAGCCAAAGTCCTCCATTGTCTCCGGTAATGTCCTAAAACTCGTGTCACCACATACCATGACCAGCGGCGGTAAACTTATAATGAAGAACTCAAACATCCTGCAAATGGGAAAGGTAACGCCCAATGTAATGGCCGGCAAGCCCGCTTTTGTCATAACGAACAAGCAGGGAGCACAGTTAGGCAATCAACAGATAATAATTGTGACAACTGCAGGTGGGACCGTGCGAACTGTGCCAGCTGGAGCGGTAATGAGTACCGCTGGTTCAGGCACGGCAGGGACGTCGACTACTGGTACGAGTATTGTCAGTATAGTTAGTCCGACGTCGACCACAGCTAGTCCTCTGCAGGTTGGCTCTGTTGGTGGTCATCGAACTGTTATATCAACAAATCCGAGTGGCGTTAAAATGCTGCGGAGTATCTCTTCCGTTCAGGCATCTGGGGGGCAAAAGGTGGTAAGTGGCGGAACAGCTATCCATCAAAAGGCAGCCCTATATATAGGCGGTAAAGCTGTCACGGTTATGAGTAGCACAAACCCAAATTTAACCGGAACCAATCCCATATCAAACTCGAAATTAATGGTTGTACCTGGAGGAAGTTCAAATGTTTCGGGTACTTCCAATTCTACGACTTTAAGTGGTAGGAAAAGTTTTGTTTTTAACCCTGGCAGTAGTCCACGTGCAGTTACTTTAACCACCAAAGGAATTCAGGCTAGGATCGTACCATCCACTTCGGCAACTGTGTCCAAAGAGAGCTTAAAGGAAATATCAGATAAGAAAGATAACACCGACCCAATGGATGATATCATAGAGCAGTTGGATGGTGCCGTTGATTTATTAAACTCACAAGAAAATGATGCTAAAGAAGACGATAATAATGATGACAATGACAATGCCACTTCCACATCAGCGGGAACAGCTACTAGTGCAGAAATAACAGCGCCTACAGCTATGGATATTAATGAGGATGTGTCCGCTGTGAGTAGCACAACGGATGCGAGGGACGCGGCGGCGGGAAGCCTAGAAGAAACGCCAAAATTAACGGAAGAAGAAAAAATTAATGTGGAATCAACGGTAAGTAAAATATATTTATATTGAGTTTTTTTTTGCTATAAAACGCGGAAAACTAAGCGGAATACTGTTTATAACAAAACTTTGAGTAGGTAATATATCTGCGAAAAGGGATATAAATAGCTCGAATATTTATTATATGTATACAATATAATATGTACGTATATAGTATTATATACATATTTAAATTTAATAATTATAAATTTAAGGTATGCAATCTCCTTAATGCAAACTTTTAATTAATTTTTTTTTATAGAAAAAGTGCACACTGTTACCGAATGATCATCACAATAATCGGGCAACAACATCGGAAACGGAAGCCGCTACTATTTTAACTAATATAAAGTCTGCTGAAGTCTCAGGCATCAACAAGGACCCCAGTTGTTCATCTTCAATTGCTATTTTAGGAGACAATGGTATAGCACCAGATGTGTCAGAAACCAAGTTTAACCAGATTTCACATACATTTCAGAATGGTTTGTATCCTCTAAAAACTATATTTATACTATTTGTTTTCATTCGGGGCTCACATACAAGGGTATAACAGATTAATGCTAACGGGAATGTATGTTAAGCAAAGGATCTTCAGTCTTCGACCCCATACAATTTTCTACCAAATTTTATGGCAATAATTACATCACATCTAGTTTGTTTTGAAATTTGACCACACTTACTTACGCTACATTGATTATCATTTAGGTACTTTTTTCTGACTTCCGTTCTGTTGATAAAGATAAAGTGAATTACTACGTCCATTTTTCTTTTAATTTTAAGCACAATGTTTTGGATACCGGGTATCTCGGAGTCTATCACACTCGACTATAGCTCCCCGTCTTTTCATTACAGTTGATGGCTCACATTTGGATGCACTCGCTTCTGCGGCCGTGATGCAGGCAGCAACGGCTGATGCTTCTGCACCTAATTTAAATTGTGGACAAACAATGAAGAGTTTGGAAACAAGTCCCAGAAAAGGCAGTGGTGATAATTTGCAAGGCCAGGTGAGTATAAAAACGTTGTAGTTTATATACCCTTGCAGGATATTATAATTTTAGTCAGAGAAAGAAGATGATTTTACTTCGATAAGCCGGAAAGACGCTCTAACCGCTAATAAAACCCAAGCCATTGGAGAATTCCTCGCAATAACCGGACGGACGCTATAGGCCGAGTCGTTATAACCGGATTCTACTGTATATCATATAGCTGTCATATTTTCATCTGCTCAGAGATATAGCCATTTTGTATTCTTTCTTCTAGTTTCCACTCGGAAGTGAGTTTGATAACATTTTCGGATATTCCTTTAACATAAAGAAATTTCCCTTATTGTCTAAAGCAAAATAACTCTTAACAAATGTTATATTTGCAAATAGAAAGAAGAAGCATTAGCGGCCAGAAATGAGCACGTTGAAATATTTTCAGTTTTAGCCAGCTGTGGCAGTGTGTTGAAATATTCACTAATAATGAGATCAAAGCAAACATAAAAGGATAAGAAAAGTTAGTTAGTATTATTGTCATAATAGTATAAAAAAAAAACAACAACATAATTAAATTTGAATTTAATTATTAATAGAAGGTTGAGATGCTCCAAACTTAAATTTTCGGGGTGTCATATAATTTTGGGAATTTTGTATGTATTTAAAATGTAATATTTATTTATCCCACTGTGAACTGTGCACAGTAGCGCTTTTTCTTTTTTCTCATTTTACGTTGCAAAAATCATAACTTTTGAGCCGAATAAGATAATCAAATAACTTAATTTAAATAAATTCAAAAAAAAATGCTTAATTATTTTTTAGCTTTACTTTTATTGTTTTGATCAGAAAACAAAAAAGGAAGAAGAAAAATGTTCTAAGTTTTGTCGTGTGTTGACATTAAATACTTGTTGCGAGCGATGAATTTTGCGACGAAAAATGTTGGGAACGAACTAAATGTTGCGGGCAACAAAGCCAAATAGCTGTAAATTTGCTTTCAAAATAAATTAATTGATATATATATTTCTATGACAGCTATATGATGTAGGCGTCCGATCCGGCCCGTTCCGACTTATATAGTTGTGAGGGCATATAAAAGACTACCTGCAAAGTTTTATTCAAATAGCTTCAAAACTGAGGGACTAGCTGGCATAAAAACGGACGGATGTTTGTTTACATCTTTTGTTCTTTTTTCTTATTTCTTTCAGGTACAACCAAGTTCAGTTATCGCTAGCCCCCAACTGGACGCGCAAAAATGGCACACGGTTGGCATATTCAAGGATCTCTCTCACACCGTTACCAGTTACTTAGACTCCAATTCCTTCAATGATGCCCTACTAGACGACTTTGTTGATGTTGATAACTTGGCCGATTTTAGTAAATATCCTCGCATTAATTTGGATCCTGGAACAGCGTATCGGTTTCGACTAGCGGCCATTAATTCGTGCGGGCGCGGCGAGTGGGGAGAGGTTTGTTCAATCATTTACTTAACATTTTTTTTATATGTTTTCTCCTCTATTAAGATTTCGCTCTTACTGATTTTATACCCGATAACCATATAATACAAATGTATTATATCTAAGTTCCAATCGAGAATATAGAAGGCTGAAGGGCCATTGGACTCATAAATTATCTTTATCGACATAACTAGCCGAGTCGATTTGGGCATTAACTGTTGCCGTCTTCATTTGATTTAATTTGTCATTTTCCTCTACCTACCGCCCTGTTTTTTTCACCCCCATGTTCCTTTTAATTTTACAAACAATGCTTTGGGTACCAGGTATCTCCGTAAACTCTACTGTAGCTTTCCTACTTAACTCTGTTTTTATACGATCTTAGACACTGTAGCTTTCATACTTATTTTTGATTTCATACGATCTTAGAGAATGTATAGTAAACCTTACCTTTACCATGCTCAATTGCATCTAACATCTCTCACAACATTTAACGATTTATTAAAATTTACACAGATATCCAGCTTTAAGACCTGCTTGCCTGGCTTTCCCGGTGCTCCCTCTGCCATAAAGATTTCCAAGGATGTCAAGGAGGGCGCCCACCTTACATGGGAACCACCGCCGGCACAAAAGACCAAGGAGATTGTTGAATATTCAGTATATCTGGCTGTAAAACCCACGACCAAGGATAATAAGACATTGACCGCCACACCACAATTGGCATTTGTTCGGGTTTATGTGGGCGCAGCCAATCAGTGTACCGTTCCCAATGCCTCTCTCTCCAACGCCCATGTAGATTGCTCTAATAAACCAGCAATTATCTTCAGGATTGCGGCACGCAATCAAAAGGGTTATGGGCCAGCAACACAAGTTAGATGGCTGCAGGGTGAGTTTTCTTTCTATAATGTATGTTATAATCTACATATAGAGGTGGTATATGAAGTATTTACACAACGAACAGTTATTTTTATATCAAAAAGTATTTAAGTGTTTATTCTTTCAGTTTTTGACCAACTTCCTTATTTTAGCTTAGTTTGATCTGCTGATGCTCCATGTCATCGACCTCTTCCAGGATCTCGTCCGAGTCGGCCAGAAAGACCTTAATCCCGGCCTTTGTCGTAGGCTTCTAGCTGAGACAGGCAGCGTTGATTTATGAGGAGAAAGAACGGCTGGCTCGATTTCATCTCTTTCTCTCTCCGTATGGACAAGGGTTCTGAGCTCTTAGACAAGCAATCACTCTTTCGTGCTGGAAAGCCCATCGTCGCTCCTCCTCGTCCCTCTCCGACAAATTTCGAGGTCGACTGTGGCTTCTCCCAAAGCCACGGCAAGGCAGCCCCTCAGCTGCGAACCTATATGTTAGCGGGCACGGGTCGATTAACACGCCTGACTTAAGAGCATATTAAAGCTTTGACCAGCTCCGCCCGACAACAATTGGCCAGCGATCGAACTCGACCGAGGACCCGCTTCCAGCGCCCTCGGTCGGAGAGTATAGGTCGCAATTCCGATGTTGCACACAGCTATGGCAGATGACTTGGTCATCTCCCTGTGTACCCTATCAGCTGACGGCCTCTCTTATGGTACTTGATTAATTTCATACCCTTGCAGGGTATTATAATTGTAGTCAGTAGTTTGCAACGCAGTCGCTCAGCTTTGAAGCTATCTGAATGAGACTTTGCAGATACTTATCTATATGCTCTCACTACTACAGAAGTCGGAACGGGGCTATATCATATAGCCATAGAGCCGATCGGAAAATGTTGAGGAAAAAAATCATTACATAGCCAGTTTTCAACATATTTACATATAATTTGAGATATAACCATTTTGTAATACACAGTTAATATTCCGATTTTTATTTTTACCAAAATCAGACAACTATATCATATAGCTGCCCTCTAGCTCGTTCGCAACATTTTTCTTTCGCAAAATTTATTTTATGTCAGTACCCGAGAAAACGAAAAAGTCGGACAATATTCTTTGCTCTTCTACTTACTGCAAGGGCATTTAAACTTCGGCATCCCGAAGTTAGCTTCCTTTCTTGCTGTAATGGATTTAAGAAATTCTCGTTGGCATAAATTAAGGGTTTTAGCCTAACTGGAAATAAGTTTATTAGGGGGCCGTCTCCTGTGTAGGCCGTATTTTATGCTGTTTTTGAAAATCATTATTAAAACGGTTTAAGTAAAAGACCTTTGGTTTTTATACCCTTGCAGGGTATTATAATTTTAGTCAGAAGTTTGCAACGCAGTGAATGTGACATTTTCGACCCTATAAAGTATATATATTCTTGATCAGCATCAACAGCCGAGTCGATCTAGCCATGTCCGTCTGTCCGTCTGTCCGTCTGTCCGTCTGTCCGTCCGTTTCTACGCAAACTAGTCCCTCAGTTTTAAAGCTATCTGAATGAAACTTTGCAGATAGTCTTCTATATGCTCTCACTACTATATAAGTCGGAACCGGCCGGATCGGACGACTATATCATATAGCTGCCATAGGAACGATCGGTAAATTTTAATTTAAAAAATTTTATCTTGGTCAATTTTTAAAATATTTGCATAAAATTTTAGATCTGACCATTTGGTATTATTTTAGAATTTCGGTTTTAATTTTATCAAAATCGGACAACTATATCATATAGCTGCTATTGGACCGATCGGAAAATTTTGAGAAAAAAATCTAACTAAGCCAATTTTCCATATATTTTCATAAAATTTGAGACATGGCCATTTTGTATTATTCCAGAATTTCGATTTTAATTTTATCAAAATCGGACCACTATATCATATAGCTGCGATAGGAATATATATATATCTGTTTGGCCTTGTTGCTTGCAACATTTTTCGCCAGCAACATTCTGCATTGGCAACATTTATTTAATGACAGTACCCGAGAAAGCGAAAAAAGTCAGAACATTTTTCTTCTTCTAATTACTGCAAGGGTATTTAAACTTCGGCACGCCGAAGTTAGCTTCCTTTCTTGTTAGTTTTTTATTTGAGTACATTTCAAGTATATTGTATAAGGTTTTGAAGCCAATCTATCGATAGGTATCGAAGAAGTTACACCGCTCAACAGAAAGACCTTAAAATAAAAAGTTGCTCAACTGTTCCACTATTCCAGTTGTTGTAATTATCAGAAATCAAAAAACCAGACGCCATTTGGTTAATGAAACTTTAGACTATGTACTGAACTAAAAGAAAGTTTGAACTGCAAAGGAAAGCATTTTTTTTCCCAAAAAACACTCTTTTTTTTTTACTATTTTTCACGTGTTTATAATAAACAACAAAAAAGTAACGGAGCAATCTTACTTATTTAGTTCAGTACATAGATGGACATGTTTTTGAGATGCTGTAAAAAGTTGAGTATTATTAGTAAAATAGTTTTCGAGATATCGTGGTAAAAGTTTTGAAAAAAGTGTTCGGAGGAAAACGCGATTTAATGTTGGTGTACACTACTGGCGCCCTCGCCATTCGCTCCGGTTTCATTAGAGTAACTTTAAAACGGATTCAGTCAATTTAGACAAACTTTTGGTTTTTAACGTTTTTTAAGTACTTTGACTGTTTCATAAATAATTTGGTTTAAATTTTGTAAAATCCATCCAAGAACATCAATACCACAGACCCTGAAAATAAAGCACGGTCATTCAGAACGTTAACATTTCAAGTGATATCAACAAGTCCCACATCACCAAAGCAAAAATAAGATGAGTTTTGAATACCTGAAAGAGGATCCTATACGGCAAATAGATGCATACTTAGTAAATATGTTTTAAACGAACCTTGAAATTACTCTGAAGCCAGAGTAAAATTAATGAACTTGCAGACCAAATACTATCAGATATTTCTTTAATTCCAATTAGATTTTAATGATGTTTAGGAGATTTTGACATGACCAGTTACCGAAGTATTCCATTAAGTTGTCTTTATTTTTATTTTTGACTTAACGCAGACTTATGATCGGTTTAAATTAAACTTTGTATAATTTTACAATTATATATATTTTCTTATGAAATTAAAAAGTTTTCCGATAAAATTTTGTATTATTTAAAACAAGAACGGAAGCTAACTACGACATGCGGAAGTTTAAATACCCTTGCAGTAAGTAGAAGAAGAAGAAGACAAATGATCTGAGTTTTTCGCTTTCTCGGGTACAGACTTAAAATAAATGACTTATATGGTAGTGAGAGCGTATAGAAGACTACTATCTGCAAAGTTTCATTTAGATAGCTTCAACACTGAATGACTAGTTTGCGGACATGGCTAGATCGACTCGGCTGTTGATGCTGATCAAGAATATATATACTTTATATGGTCGGAAATGTCTCCTTCACTGCGTTGCAACCTTCTGACTAAAATAATAATACCTTGCAAGGGTATAAAAACGGAGAAAACATATAAAAAATGCAGATATTTTTCAAGAATGAATTATTTTTTGTTGTGTAAATACTTTTTACGCAAATAAAACAATACTTTCGAGATTGCAAGCTAGTGAGGGGACGGGTCGGACGACTATATCATAAAGCTACCATGAAAATGTGACAACTATATATCCTATAGCCGCCATAGTTCTTGTTAGTTTTTCTTTTGATATAATCGAAATGGATAATCTGCGATATAAAATATTTTACGGAAGTTGCAAAAATTTCAACTAACAGAATTGAGATTTGCAAAATATCTTTTGTTTTTTAAATTCTCTTAACAACCTCTGTCTAGTCTATAGTATTTTATATTCTTTATTCTTTAATTACGCATTTTAAATGTCCCTGGATGTCACCAAAGTGATTCAAAAATATGGAGAAAAAGTCCTTTAGTACGGTATGGAGAAGAAAAAACACCGTTTTAAAACAGTAAGAGAGAAAAATTCAAAAGTTTAGAACAGCTATTTCTGAGCGCCGGTTTTAAGGCCGGTACGGAGTCCAATAGTCCTATTATAGTCCTATTATAGTCCATATCCAATAATCCGAATTCGTTTAAAAGGTACTCCACAGTTTCTTTTTATATTAGGGCGGCCCAAGGGAACCGACAAATATTATTCCGTACCGAAGAATTATAAGGTAAACGCGGCTTGTGTTTCAAATATACCTGTTAGCAAAATATGACCGCATCATTTGCCCTCAAAAAAGAACTTGTTGAAAGAGCAGTCACTCTTGAAAATAATGTTCTTGTTTTTACTCATCCTAGCAAACGCATTGTATATTTAGATTTGTATGGCCGTTACTCATCTTAGTAATTCTATTGCCTGTGATTTTACCATCCATTATAGATAGCTTTTCAAGTTTGATAAAAATTTAAAAGAATTGTTTAATATCGTAAAAAATAACTATATCTCAGCTTAAATTGAACATCAATTGATCGCTTTTGTGGCAGCTATCAGATCTAGTCGTTCGATCTTTATAAAATTAAAAATTATAAAAAACTGTTAAAATTATTATTTATAATATTTAAATATATTTGTTAAGTAATAATTTAGTTTCTAAATTTTACACTTTTTTAAAAATTAATTTAAATTGATCTTTTAAATATTAAATGTAATAATTCCTTGCAGATCCCACTACCACAAAACTACCCACGGCAACCAGCACGCCAAGCCTAAAACGTGCACAGGACAAGACTGCTACAAGCACTAATAGCTCAGGTAGTAGCACCTACTGTTCTCCGCACAAACGTGGACGGAACGGAATTAATGATTGATTTAAAGTTGCAGAAAATGAAATTTAAGAGAGAGAGAGAGGTTAAACTAAATACATATGATCCATAAATATTGTCTCAATTTAAAAAAATTTAAAAACTTACGGAACTTGAAAAGGTGTTGTTGGCGGGCTTTAGATTTTAAAATTGAATGTAGGAATGTAGGTACATACTTATCCTGAAATACTGTGTATTTAAAAACAAAAGGGATTCAAACTTGGCGAGCAAATAAGTAATGCAAATGTTAGGTATTTTAAAACTCAAGTAAGAGTTTTTCAAACATTTTTCATTCATTCATGAGAATTACAAGCCAAGATATAAATAACGTAAGTAACTTTTAAATAAATAAAAACTGTATGAAATTAAAATCACATAATTAATAATAAAGTTAATAAAGCAAATTGAACTTCGCTTCGACTTGGGAATATATAGTAAATAATCTGACGGGCTTCGATTTTCACGTTTTTTTTCTGTTTCCTTCAGGGTTTGTCTTGGTTTTATTATGGGAATATTTAATAATTTCTTGGTTAAAATTTTGTGTGTTGAAACACACAATAGCAGGGATGCTTTCTTATTCCGAGAAAAATAAACATTTTGTCATTTTCGTCATTTTTCCCTTTAACTTTCACCATTTCCATAAGTAAATTAATTGTTTTATACAGGGATCGTAACAGTTACAATTCTTAAAATATAAATCATAAAATAAGAGTTATTTTCGTATTATATACAACAAATAATTATTATTAATCAGTTATAATAAAAAAGTTGTAGAAATTATTCTAATTTTTTCTTGTATCCGTAGTGATTTTTTATATAAAAAACTAATATAAATATATTTTTTAATTTGCCTTTGATGAAAGCTTACACCTAAGGTCAGAAACCACCAGCTTAAGTGCCGAGAAGGCCCTTTCACTGCCACCTCCGTGGCAGGAACAGTATGTATAACCTTAGCCAGATCGTAAAGACATGGATAAGTGTATTTTTTACTCTCCCAATATTCCATAATATTTATATTCGGGTCCACTGTTTTCTTCTTCCGCCAATTTTAATTCAGGGTAGTCATCGGATTCTTCATTTTCTGAGCACACATCGAATGAATTAAGGTAATTGCCTAAAAGGGAGCCTTTACTCTGAGAAGAAGGTTCTACCTCAACCTGAGTTTTTGATAATTGCGGGCTTTCCGACGAATTTAGTTGCATAGATGTAGGGCGCACCTGTTATGGAGAAATTCCTTGTTTGTTTGAGAAAAGGAGAATCAATATGCATTTATAAACGTGCACCTATTTATGCATATGCCACATGGTATGTAAGCACAATATACATATCAGACGAGAGGTGTTGAAATGGAGATTAATAAGATATGCCAATCGTGAAGATATTCCGCTTCATTCAAAAGTTAATATTTGTCAATTTTAATTTTAAAATTTGAAAATAAAAATTGACAAATAATTATTATTATCGATTTTGTTCAATAAAAATTGAAGAATGCGTTTTTTTTTAAATTATTATTTTAAAAATTGAAAATAAAAGTAACTACTCAACTTTTATATAAGCATTTAAAATAATAATTATACTAATTTTTTTTTTTATTAATAATTAGCAATAAGTGTTAAAACGAAATTATAAAAATAAAAATTGGTAATAAAATTGTTTTTGAAAACTCCTTTAATAAATAAAGTATACCCAATTGATCTATATTTTTAGCTAAATTTTCTGGTAGTAACTTTTATTTTACTCATAACTCTTATTTGCGATTCCTGGATTTATATATAAAAACTGTATTTTAACCTCCTTTATCTCCTTTAAACCATATTATTTGACGATTACTTTATACGGGTTGTTTAAATGTATTTTTAAAATAATTACAAACTTTTGATAATGAAAAAAAGAGCTTTTTTTAAGTTTTGACCAAGAAAAACGGAACCTTTTTGTTACTTTTCGATGACTGTTTCGGTTTTGGTTTCGCTTTTTTTCTCGTCTTGCTCTGATTGTTCAGAAGAACCCAAAAAGAAAATGCTATTTTTTTGATTTAGTTGCGCATTTTTTACTCTTATAATAAACGAAAACATAACACGAAGTTTTTACATAGAATTTTTGTTGCTTTTACAATATATTGCACAATTATTTTTGTAGTCGCTTTTTTGACCGTGGACTTATGTGTTATATCTTATATATATATATATATATGTATATGTATATAATATAAATATATATATATATATATATGTACATATATAACTTACTTACGAAACATAATCATTACACCTTTTATTTTCTGTTTGAAATGAATTGGTATTAGAGATCCTTATGCGTTCGAATTAATGTTTAGTTTTTAATTTTATTTAATGCTACATGTTTTCAACTGCGAAATCGTTGTACTTGATTCTGTTCTCGATCATGCTTTATTCTTTTCGGTTTGCGGTTGCCTTCTGTCAGTTGTATATTTTGTGCTTTCTGTCGTCCATTCTCTGGTCTGTTCTCTTCTTTGTCCACGCCATTTTCTCCCGGCTGCATTTGTCGATTTAGCTTCATGAACTGGAGGGCAGCTCATGGTGATCCGGTTGGTGCGTAAGAAATCTGCTGCTGGCATTACTGCTCCCATTTAGATGTTGTTCCGACTCGCTTTTCACTCCCGCCGCGCCGGTGGCCAACCGGAAAGCTGCCTCCGTGTGTGATCGCAGGATTGCCTCCGCCTGATGAATCCGCAACGCCGTCTCCGGATCCGGATGCAGGTGGTGAGAGGCGGTGTGATGTGGATGCGAATGTGGATGTGGGTGACTGCTACTGCTGGTGGGTGCCACGGCATGCTGAGAATAGTTGGACGTCTGATGATGATGGTGTTGCTGATGGATAACATCTATGGGGTGCAAGGAACCCAAGTGAGAAGCGGCATCCTGATGATCCAGAGAACCGCGCATCATATGAACGTTCATGGCTGCAGGCGAGGACTCGCTTTGCAGACTTGGTACATTTATATTTGGCGATCGTTGGGAGCGAGAGGAGTTGGTGTTGCCAGGGTGCGAGTGCCCCAGCAAATGGGACAACTGTGGCTGCTGCGGAACTGGATGCTGCGGCTGCTGCTGTTGATGCTGTTGCTGTTGATGATGATGGGGAGCCTGGGGGTGTGGATGTGCATGGTGTGAGTGCGGGTGTGGGTGTGGGTGTGGATGGTGGGTCTGGGAATGGTGGTCACCACACTAGCAAAAAAACATGAAACAATCAATATTAGTCTTTATCCTCCAACCCCTGTGGTCATCACTACTTACATGCTGCTGTTGATATCCTCCCGTCGAGCCGTTGCTGGATGTGTTCATCCTCATAGCCGCCGCTAGGTTGACCACGGCGGCCTGAACCGCGGCACTAGGCACCACCGCGCCGCTATCAACGCTCCCTCCATCCTGCTGTGGTCTTGAAGCTGCCACGGCGGCTGCCGCTGCCGCCATTAAGGACATCCTATTGGCCACATGTAGTTCAGTATCCATGGAGTCGATGTGTCCGTACTGACCAGGATTAGCACTGGGCAAGCGTCGCAGCTCAGTCATTTTGTTTAAATTTGAGTTGGAGTTATTATTGTTCAGACAATTCTCGTTCTCACTCTGATCATGATCCTGGTCTTGATCAGAGGTTGTGGAGGATGAGAGGCGTCCTGTGGAGGAGCATTCGGAATTGGCCGATGGCGATGGGCACTTTGAATTGGAACCATCTGAGTGTCGCGAAGCGCCCCCAACTATTGGCAATAGGTTTCGGGACGGGTCTACTCCCAATCTAGCGGCAGTTCCCCCGGAGCTGCTGCTGGCCGCCAGGGTTACCGCTAAGATAGAGTCACGCTCGCGCTGTTCAGCCGCCGCTCGAGACTAAAATATAACGATATTTTAGAAATACCTATATATGTACCTTATTCCGCACGCTTACCAAGACATATTGAGCCGCAAACTGATGCTTTGGATCCATGCGCATCGATTCCATGTGGGTTAGAAGACCTAAAATAAAAATAAAATATTTATTTTTTTGGATAAGCCACGTCCCTCTGAGTGTGTGTACCATTTTCATGGGTAAAGACCGCTTGACAAACGCTGCAGGGCCACATTCGCAGGCTGTTGGCCAGCTGAGAAGTTTCCGCGTGACAGGCTAAGTGCTTCCTTAAGGAGCCCTCATTGACATAATGCTTGCCACATACTGGACACGGGTGGTTGGCCGTTCTCCGCTTTCCCAGGTAGCTATCAATAAGGTTGGAGCCACTAGGGGCTTGCACACAGCTCGATTCCGACGATGCGCACTGGGTTTCCCCGCTGCCAGTGCCAGTTCCAGTTCCGTTTCCACTTCCAGCCGTTGCCGCCTGAGTGAGATCGCTGAATTGATTCACGACTAGGGAGCAGAAATATGACAGAAATATATATAACTAGCAGACACTGCTTACAAAAGTAAATAGAATTTGGTTTCTATTCCTACTTTGTCGATTATGTTTTTTATGTTTTAGCCACAACTTTTTATATTTCAAGAGGCTTTTAATAAAAAAAATGAGGAAAAAGCTTTCTGCTGTGGCTAGGGTGTAAGTCGGATACACTTTTTTACGGAATAATTTTTTTTTGCGACTTATAATTATTTATTTATTAATATTATTAGTTATTTTTCCGAAGTACATTTATTTTAAAATTAATTTAAAAAGTTTTAGGCCTATGTCGCTCGGGCTTAACGCAATGTAAACGGTCATTTTATTTGCTTAACAATAATAATTTAATTAAAAATTAAAACTGACTCTCGTTAATGGGACAATGCAATGCGTAAACAGTAATAAATTAGGAGGGTTATGCCGAGTTAATGTAAAATAAGAAAGGAACCTAACTTCGGCACACCGAAGTTTGAATACCCTTGCCGGTTTTAATTGGATCATTATAAATTTAAAAAAATGTGATCAAATTTTATTTAAAATAATATAAAAATAATTTTTTTTTTGCAATAAACTCCTTTGGCATCTACATAATATAGTTGTCCGATTTTGATAAAAGTTAAAACCGACATTCTAGAATAATACAAAATGGCCATGTCTCAAATTATGTGGCTATGTTACTATGTGACATAGTCGACCGATCCGGCCGGTTCCGACTTATATATGTAGTAGTGAGAGCATATAGAAGACTTATTGCAAAGTTTCATTTAGATAGCTTCAAAACTGAGGACGGACATGAATAGATCGACTCAAGAATATATATACTTTATATGGTCGGAAATGTGTCTTTCACTGCGTTGCAAACATCTGACTACAATGGTAATATCCTGCAAGGGTATAAAAATATAGCCCAAAGTTCGAATCGAAAATCATAAAACAAAAAAATGTAAGTATTTATTATAACCAAAAGAAGTGGTGTCCTATAAATTTAAAAGAGTTTTGAACAAAAAATGTTGGTTTTCAGAAAATTACGTTTCACTTTGCACCCCCTTAATCCATGTTATGTTTGTTACTATTGATAGTTCCTACGTTTTATAGCCATTTAATTGGTTGCTTAACGTAAAATAAAAAAGGATTTTATCTCAAAAAACCCCTTAATAAACAATAAAACTCGTTTTTATAAGCATCTTGAGGTTAAAATAGGAGATAGTTTCATGCTGATCAAAATAATCTTTGATTCACTTCGACATATTGCATATTTTTTTGTGAATCGTTTTCGTAACAAAGGCAACACCGCAAAAATTAAAAGTGGAAAAAGAGAGAGGTTTTCTGTTTTAGACCCGCCCACATTTACATTTGTACATGTCGCGTACATTATTGATTCGAGGCACTTAGAGTTCGAATTCAATAGTAAACTATTTTTTTGAGCAATAATAAAATAAGGCCAACAAATTTGGCGTATATTAGCCCAAAAAGAGCTTTACGGTGACGGAATGATCCAATTCTATTTACTAACCATAAAGCTATCCCATTATTTTACCTGATCCACTGGGCGTCGGGCTTTTATCTTTGTGAACATGCTTCATGTGATCCACCAGTGCTTCGGTGCCCAAGAAGAGCTTGTGGCAAACGGGACAGGAGGTGGCATTGGGACCGCCAATAAGTGCCGCATGCTGCTGCAAGACACCAAGATGCAGCTGTAGCTCCTGTGCGGAAATTTGCGACGATGAGTCGAGGGGACACGATCAGGGTCGGGCGGGGTAAAGGATGTAATAGAAATAGGCAATGAAAAAATGAAATTTATTAGGAAACGACGACGACGTCTACTCACTTTTGATGTATGCGTGCGCAGGCTGGACTCTGTGGCAAATCCTTTGCCACATATATTGCAATGAAATGGACGATTCTTTGCCCTTTCAACCTGAGCATCATGGTTGCGCAGATGTTGCTGGAGGTTCGAAAGCTGGATAAACGCACGACCGCAATCCGGCAAATGGCATTTGTAGGGTCGTTCTCCTAGCGAAAATAACAATAATAAATGTAAGTGCTCGTATTTTAAGCGGTGTATTTTTTTTGCCTTTCCTTGGGCGAATCTACCGTCTATCTAAACAGTTATAACGAACATTCTTGATTGTCTTTCTAAATACCTAAGCGGCATTATTTATCGAGTGATTGACTTGATTCTTAATGAGAGCAAGTTTCCTTTTTGAGCACCAGACTTCTGACTGGAGACTTCTTTCCTCTGGCGCAGCATTGGGTATTTTTGAAGCCAAATTAATTTCATTTGAACGCGCTCGGCAATTAAATAAAAAAGGGAAAGTGGCAGGTCCACCAGGAGGATCTGAAAGGTTTTAAGCTACTTAGAGTCACTTTGCAATCTAAGTAAGTAGCATTAAATACAAATAAATAGTCACAAAGTGCAGCCGTGTAGACGTAAATGCTGCGGTTGGGTCTCAGAGGTCTCGGCGGCCCAGACCGAGACTCAACCCTCAAGCTATTCTAGACTTTATGCTGTCTTACACCTTGGAAGTCACGTAGTTAGTCCGCCTAAACACCACTTCATTTGACCTGTCGCCACTGTTAAGGGTCCTGAAAAATGCAGTGTGGGTTGCGATGCAGCGCTGCTCCGGTTAATGGGCTTTTGCTAACCATTTATCCACACCATCTAGACAGCTACACAGAGCGGAAATATTAAGAGAACCTCTTAATACTTTCACCACTTACTTCACTTCACTTTTCTTATACCTATCATCAAGGCAACCAGTATTCATTTTAAATGTATTTGGCAATATTTATGGAAAATGGAGAAGCAAAACTATTAAGGGGTTCCTTTGGCTATCTAGTTTTTGTTCCGGTGTACCGTTTAAGAAAACCGGGCGCCGCTGCGACACCGCGCTGTTAAGTATAATTACCAGATCCAACACCTTCTTTGCAAAGGAAAAGGGTAAGGCCAGGCAAGAGTAACCCCCTGAAGTCCACGAAAAAGGTTAAGAATGCTGTCGCAAACTGGTTTTCAATTAAAGTGTATTTGATTTCTTGTTGTCTTGAATCCAAAAAGGAAGACAAAAAATGATGTTAGCTTTGGCAAGTCGAAGTTCATTTACCCTAGCAGTTAAACTAGGATGAATGTTGACATACATTTTTCTTTCTTGCTCTGGTCTCATTTAAGAATCTTGTTCCGATATATACGTATTCAAGCTGCAATAGATAGAAGTTTGCCTGTAGAGTTAGCTCCAAACTGGAGACTTGCGTTCATAGAAATGGATCAAAGTACAGGGTCTCATATGCCTCCATCACTGCGTTCCTTAGAATCATAATACCCTTCGCAATGTTATAAAAAATAACAAAACAGAAGGGAAAAGGTAAATAGCAATTGTTGGAACTGCAATCAGGTGTTAATAAAAGCTCGGATCCGGAAACGGAATTAAATTACATTGAATGCAGCTAATGACGTTGAATAATTTCTCATATTTGCTGCCAGGATATCCATTCATCCCTTCCATCAGGCGCCCAAGGACGAGAATGGTAAAGGCCACTGCCACGGACTTGCGAAAAGCACTCAAAAAGGTTATTTAATTATCATCGTCATTGGCATTTTCTTTGCCAGCTGCGAATGCAAACATGAAGCAATGTGCGAGTGCAAGAAAACATTATGAAGAGGCAAAAAAGAAAGGGGGGAAAAAATTATAAGAAATTGGAGGAGAAAGAAAATTAGACCCAGGGATAGACATTTGAGTCCTGTAAGGCCGCCAGACGTCATAATTTTTAATTAATCAAGGAATCCCAAAAGCATTTTTCATACAAGCCCAAGGTTAAAAAAAAACAGTACCAGAAAATACTTGTAAAATGGAAAATGAAATACTTAGTGAAATTGAATAAGAGAGAAGAGTCAGCACCAGAGTCTTGCACTAGATATGTGAAAACGAAAGCTAGTCAAAAATTCCAAAATGAAATGTCACTTAAGGGCACCGAAATTCCTGTCCATTTTGCAGTCAAATTTAAATCTGGGAGCCATTAATATGCTATTTGCTTCTTCTTGAGAGTTCACTTTTTCCATACATTTCCTGAATTGAAAATGATGGTGTCAAGGCACTTGAGTTAGTTTTCATAAAAGTCCGTATCCCTCGCATGGGGCGGGATATGTCTATCTGACGTGCCTGGCTAAAGCTCTGAATGCTGTTAGGTGATGCCATTGCGTGGTACTTTACCTGTGTGCAGACGTGTATGCTGCTGGACATGCGACAACTGCTTAAATCTACGATCACAGTAGGAACACTTGTAGGGCTTCTCGCCGGTATGGACACGAATGTGCTGGACTAGCTGGTGGTTGCTGGAGAAGCTTTTCATGCACTGCTGGCACTGATGCGGCTTGGTGTCCGTCCCAAGGCCTGGCGTGATGCTGCCACCCAGACTAGATGTCCCAGTTCCGCCGCCACCCAAACCGACACGTGGTATCTGCTGTTGGATCTGTTGCATGGCGCTCTTGTGCATGAAGAGCTGCAAAAAGAAAGTGTGGAGATTAGTATGACAATGGTTAATAATACAAATATGAATAATCACTCAACCTCAACGCCTCTGGAACCCCATTAATACTGCCCGCGCGCCTTGGATTATTACTTGCACTTATAGACTTGTATTTCAACTCGACATTTTTTTGCCATATAATTTTTTGTTTGTGTATTATTTATGATCAAAAATGTGTACTTTTGCATGTCTTACAAGTGTTATACATGTCAGCACAATGACGAAAAATAAACATAAGCAATTACAATATATAAATGAGCTTATTTGCATGCAAGGTCGTCTCACACCATATTGCTGATTTCGTAAAAACTAACATTGGGGTCAATACCACGCACTTGCCGTATGAAAAAAAAATAAATAAATAAGTGCGAAAAAAATGATCAATTAAGAATTGTTAACTTTATATAGCTAAGAAAGAAAGAGTATATTCTACTTGGAAGTATTTTAAAGGTAAGTTCTAGCAAAGAGTATAAAAAGGAGCATAAGCATTTAAGACGCCGTCTCTATATAGTTTTTTACTCTTTGGTTCTAGTCAAAGAAAAGCACGCTTTTTCATCATACAAATTTATTTTCCAGACCAGTTTCTTATTTTAAATTTTAATCTCTTGAAGCTGTGTTTATCAGACCAGTTTCAGCTTATCGCAACTGATGATATTTTATCGTAAACGAATAAGCTTTGGGAAAAATAACCATTTTTTATGTTTTCAATTGTTCTGGTGGTCCTAATTTCCGTTAAAAAACTAAACCAGCCGGCGTATTCTCAACAATGCGAAAGCTTCAAATTAAATTGCTTGAAAAATTATTGACAAAAGCGTCCCTAAATAATCAAGGAATAAAGTAACTGAATGTAAATGAATTATGTTAGGGAGTAGGCGAAATATCAAGTGGCCCTGTTTATGCGACAAACCTGAATTTGTGCATTAATATTGATTGACTAATATTCCAGACCTACAAAGTTGGTGTAGTTAGCTTTCTTTCTACTTTTGCAGGGTATTATAATTTAAGTCAGAAGATTGCAACGCAGTGAAGGAGACATTTCCGACCCTATAAAGTATATATATTCATGATCAGCATCAAAAGCCGAGTCGATCTAGCCTTGTCCGTCCGTCCGTTTCTTCGCAAACTAGTCCCTCAGTTTTAAAGCTATCTGAATGAAACTTTGCAAGTAGTCTTCTATATGCTCTCACTACTATATATGCCCGGATCGGACGACTATATCATATGCTGCCATAGGAACGATCGGTAAATTTTAATGGAAAAAATTAAAACTCAGAAAATTTTTAATATATTTGCATAAAATGTGAGATCTGGCCATTTGGTAAAATTTTGGAATTTCGTTTTTAATTTTATCAAAATCGGACAACTTCAACATATAGGACCGATCGGAAAATTTTAAGAAAAAAATCGAACTTTTCAATTTTCCACATATTTTTATAATATTTGAGACATGGCCATTTTTTATTATTCTCTTTTATTATATATGTAGCTGCTATAGGAATATATATGTACATATATCTGTTTGGTTTTTTTCGCCAGCAACATTCTTCTCTGGCAACATTTTTCCCTCGCATCTTTTATTTTATGTCAGTACCAGAGAGAGCGAAAAATTTTCTTCTTCTTTTTCTATTTTGGCATGCCGAAGTCAGTTTCCTGTCTTGTTTTAGGTTAATTTCCATAACATTATCGCTCGTGTTGCAAAATAATTTGAACAGAGCCACACCATTTCATTTATTTTCGGCTTCTCTGCGCAATTCATTTATTTGGGAGTTATGCAGTAATAATCTCATTGTAATATTAAACTACGTTATAGAGCCGGGAAATTGAAAATCTGCAACGATAGCACTTAGGCTCAAAACCATTCATATCTTGCTCAAATGGTATGTTAAGATTTCTCGTTAAATAGTTCGGGGAACCCGTGAAGATGTCCTTGTTATACCCTTGCAGGGTATTATAATTTTAGTCAGAAGTTTACAACGCAGTGAAGGAAACATTTTCGACCCTATA
>VNJU01004090.1:0-16623 GCA_008042675.1 Drosophila seguyi
CAAGTATTTTATTTGACATGATTAAGCATACATATAATTACAATGTTTCGTAAAGCTGCAATAAATAATTTACGATCTTAAAATTTCAGAAGTTCTTGAAGTTTTCTTTTTTCTTATTCATATAGTCACAAGTATTCCAGATCTAATTTTGGGCTGGGTCACCCACCTTTTTAATAAAGTAAACTTGAATTCGTTGACACAGCTATTGAAAATTTTTACCCAAAATTGTGTTATTTATTTGGATTTCTTTTTCGTATCCTTTCTATGCCCTTCTTCAGGCTGGGTAGTGTGATTTGTCTTAGAAGATTTTTAAAATTTAAAATCTGAATTGAATTGTCAACCAACAATTTTCAAAACGAGTTCCAGAATGCGACTAGTTCTAGCTAGGACTTTTACCACATTTGTTCATTTTAAAAATCCAAAAGTAAATTCCATATGATTAAAAGAAAGGGTACTTTAAGCTTCAGATAGTGGAGCTTTGTTTTTGCTGTTTACTTTCTTATTTTGAAGTACACGAGGCCGGAGTCACATCGGGCGGAGATAAAAATTCAATTAAGCCGGGCCCAGCCTAGTAACAACAACAAGCACAAACACCTTTGTCAACTAATTACATGTCGGCGACCCGATGGCCGACGAAAGGTTAAAGTAATTTGCCGAGAATCGTTCTTTAGCTTTTAATTGGAAAAATACGTTTTTCGCATTGAGTGACAAAGGTGTGATTTATTTCGTTCAATGGCTTTTTCTTTGCTCTACTCTTTTTCTCATTTCAGTCTCTGAACCTTTTTCCCTTTACATCCTGTTCTGACTGTCTCTTACAATTATTTTTTTTTGTTTAGGTTGAATTCATTATCCCCACCCAGACGTTTCGAATTAAAGTTAAGCATTAATGTGGCAAGAATATCCCAAAATCACCTTTTTAAAGGAAAGTATAAACATTTTATTTATTGAATCTATAATGCTTATTTATAATGCATATATTTCAGATAGCAAACAATTTATTTAATTAAAAACTGTCTACAAATCGAATCAGGTCTCTATTCCCTTATCTGTGCAACATTGACAAGTAATCAGGAAACACACAGGAAATTAGCGTATTAATCTGCCAAGAATACCGCTTATATAGATTAATAGATACTCGAAATTGGACTACAATTTAATTATAAATTACAGTGACTGAAAAAATTAACAGCTCAGCCATGATGTAGTCAGGAATCAAAGATCTAAATCTTTAATCTCAGCTTAGTGGCAAAAAAAACCTTACAGTTATACAACTTCTGTTGATGTGATGTTTAAGAATAAGTACATTTTTATTTAACAGGAAATCTGTAATAGGTTTATGCAATAAGCTACAAAGAAATATTTACTATTAATTATGTATTAATAGAATATTTCAAGGTATGTCTTACAGAATCATTTATTTTATATATAAAAACAAAACCCTTGAAGTAACTTATTATTTGGTTCTTATATTTGTATTCCTTTTAACTAAGATTCATTGATATAACACAATTGTTTAGCAATACACATTATATTATTCCCTTGTGAGAATGTGTTTAATGCCACTCTGGGCTGCTGCGCACGTAATTAGTTAACAAGTTGCATAAGCCCTCAAACCTAAGCTGTTTAAGTAGCCATGGAGTTATGATGTTTCTGTCCTCCTTTTCGGGTTTCGTTCTTTAGCCACTTAGTCGGCTTTGTCCACTTGAAGCTGCCGTATGGGTACCTATTTAAGTGTGTATGAGAGCTACAGAGAAAGAATTTTCATCAGCCGGGTAATTGTAATTAAAGAATTTAGTAAACATATATTCATGTTTTTTTGAATATATTCAGTAACTTTGTACAAGATCTTTGTATATAAGCAAGTAAGGAATTAAGTTAGAGTATATCTAACTTATAATTGCTAAAGAAAAGCTACATCTTTATTGTTATTGAAATAGAGTAAAGTGTAGTTAGACTTCAAAATAAAAATGTATAAGTTATCGCCTAAATGTAAATAACTTTCTTATAATATAAACATTTTTAAATAATACGAAAGTGTATTTTTTATATGAAGAGAGAATAAATATAAACTATTTCAAATTGATGTATTAATTAAATTATCATTAACATTAACATTAACATTTAATGAATTTCTTACCGTGCACAGGCCTGCCAGGATATTTCATGCAGCTAATGACGTATTCATTTTCCATGTGCAGCCCCGTCGTGCCACACCCCCGCCTTTTGCCCCACTAGTGTGTCTCTTTTCAGGCTTTGAATTGCCAGCAAATGAAGCTCCTTGTGCCGCTGTCAGAGCGTCCTGAGTGTTTAGTGCACTGGGAAGATACTTGAGTTCGTACAGGCAAATAATGCGATTTTCTTAATAAGCTTGTCAGGCAGCCACACAGAGGGCCAAAGCCTCCCGATAAGTAGGCAATTCGGTCATCGAATTTCAACCTTGAACCCGTTCTGAGAGCACTGCAGCTTCCGCAGTTAATTCCGTTAAATATATTCACAAATTCCGGACGACTCGGCCGGGCTGGGTCGGATTCTTTCTGCCGCTCGCTCCCTGGAGAACTATAAATAACCCTTTCGATAACAAACATTGCGATCTGTTGATAATAAAGGGTTGATTTATTTCTATGCTATGTTGTGATTTATGACCTTTAATGGCCGTCGATGCCAAGGCTTGCACTGCGAGGGTCGCCGTGCGACAAGGACAAAGCGAGATGGAATTCAACAATGTGATTTAACATTCAACATTTGCCAGTTGCAAATAAAGACACAACAAAAGCACGAAGGAACAAAAACAATAAGGCAGACCATTAAAAGAATACGAAAATTGGGTGAATGCCTTCCCTGGGGGTTAATCATTGTCGGGACAAAGGAACTTGCCACCTAATTTAACGCTTTAAAGGAAATCATAAAGACGGATTGTTGATCATTATGGGTGGTAAAAAAAGGCATGTTCCAAGTCCGGGAAATGGGTTTAAACTTTATCTGTTAAAAATGATTAATAAATATATTAATATACATTCGCTAAGATCGTTTGCTGGAACTTAACATAACTTAAAAATTAACAATTTTATAGATACATTTATCTTTTCAAATGTATCTATAAAATTGTTAATTTTTAAGTTATGTTAAGTTCCAGCAAACGATCTTAGCGAATGTATATTAATATATTTATTAATCAACCTATTAAACTAAAAACATCCACTTAACTGGGCGTGGCTCGAAAGAAATTAAGGAGCGTTAGAAAGAAAAACTCCGGAAACCGAGGCACCCGCCGAACCCGGATTTTGTTTGAACAATTAAAATGCCCGAATACCAGGGACCGCCCACATGCCAGCCGACAGCACATTAACTACAAATTACATTCACATTAGTGTTTCGGAATTTCGCAGCCGGCCCCGTCCGGCCCGCCTGCCTCCTTGGTCTTGGCTCCGGATTCTGGCCGGCTCAGCTCCAGTCTGTGTTCCGGCTCCTGCCGGCCTGGGTTCCTTTCATTTCGTTGCCGGCTCTCTCTTTTTTTTAAACCAAACACCTAATAAATCAAAGCGGGCTCGTAAGAGAACCCCAGGAGTATGCTTGTTAAATGCTCGTAATAAATTAGCTGCCGCCCCTTAGACCGCAGCATACAGCCCCGCCCCGCCCTGGCTCCACCCCAACCACCTGCCAGACTCCTCGGGCCCCCAACTTCGGCGTTTGATTATTGGCTTAGCTCATGGTCTGACCATTTTACAATTGCCTCCTCTTCATCTGATGCCCCCAATTGAACTCAATCGATGCCATTCTTCCCGTGTACTCTGTGGTCCAGACTCATTCATTTTGCTTGCATTTTTTATTTCTATTTTCCGCCAGAGATTTTTTGTGTTTTCTGGATTTTTTGTAATTTTTTCTTTTTGGTTTTTTAATGAAGTCAGCGCAAAAATTCGTGCTGTGCCGGCAAGTTTTTGGTTAAGATGGGAATGGGGGTGAAAATGATTGGGAGATGGCGCTTATTTGGCATTCGCTTTTATGCAATTCATTTTTAATTTTGCTTTGTTCGAACTTAACGATGATAATTGGGAGGAACGATTTAAGGTAAAACTGAATGCTGAAGATATGCACCCTAAATAAGTTTGAAGCACAAAGTTAGTCAGTGTAGCAAAAACTAATTTACATTATAATTCATATGAGCTGATGCAGCACAGTTTCTCCATATTTCTTTTCCCATTACTGAAGCTAGTGGAGCTACTGGAGATATTGCAGCTACTGCAGCTACTGCACCTACCTTGTTGACTGAAATTAGCTCCCTTTGATATACACATTGCTCCCTGCCAGAGCCAGCATCCAGGGAGGGAGTGCTGAAAGCCTTTCTGCCGCGCATAAGCACACACGGAAACTTTTAAGAGCTGCGCGTAAATGTGCATAATTGTTTCGTGTACCCAATGTTACTGGCACGCATTTAACGAAGTGCACTGTGATCGGGCCAAGAAGTCACAGGAGCGCGGAGGAAGTGGCGGCTCCAAGACGGCGCTAATTAGAATGCCAGCGACAGGCGGTGGAGGAGAGATAGTCGTCATCAGCAGCCAGAAACGCGGTGCTTGGAAAATTTGTAGCTGTAGCCCTGCGCCAAGAAGTTGATGAGGGCCCCGACTTCTTACCTTCTTTTTCTCCGTTTTATTTGTACAACTTAGGCGCCGAAAAGTTCGCTTCGCGTGCTGGCAAAAATGCAACGTCAACGCCTTGAAGGTGGACGCAGTGCAAATGGATATGTGTGTTTGGGTGTGTGTGGGTTGCGCGGTTGGTTAAAAACATCACGTTAACTTTTGCAAACGAGTGGCAGGCAGAAATTAAAATGGCAACGCCAGAGATGCTTCCCCTCAGCAGAAAAATACAAGACTGCCAAAAGAAAAGTATGAAAAGCATTTAAAATTTGTTTATGTTTAAGCAGCTCAAAACGCACGCTAATGGAGCTTGTATTGCAGACGAAGCATCCGGAAAATAACCATTATTTCTGAGAAGTAACTGTCATTCCAAGAATCCTTTAAAAAAAGGAACCTCTGGGTCTGGGTTTAGTTTCAAGATCCTATTCCGTCTATACGAGAAATTGGGCAACAACATTTATATTTTCATTGGTATATTTTTGTAGCGAAAAGCTCCCGGAGTGCTCAGAACTTATTTTCTATTCATAAGCCAGAATTTGCCATTTTTTTTCTTAAATACAGCAGTTTGCAGTTGCATGCCGCACGCGTCTAGTTTCCCGGCCGGCCACAACTGTTGCCCAAGAAGCCTGAAGAAAAACGCAGTCGGGGACCGGTTCAAAATGAAAAATCACAGCGCCGTCCAGAGGTGTCCCATTCCCATTGCCTTTTTTCACTTCCGTTCTCTTTTCGTTGGCACTTTCCTCCCTTTCCAGCCGTTGTATCACCAGTGCTGACGATTTGTGCTTTCTCTGAACGTAAATACCATATACATTAATACAAATATATATAGATGAAACAAATTTTTAATATCTGGATAACATCTTTTATCTTTATCTTTTATTTTTATTTAAAGATCAACAGGCAATTCTAAGAATAATATAAATTATTCCATATACTGATGAGCACCGAAAATTTGACTACAGAGGATTTAAAAGTTATCTAAACTGAAAGCAATTAAAAAAATTATGGGAAATGAAAACCATTGGCTTTAGGATGATTTTTACATTATAAACAAATTTTCACGCAACATTTGAACATCTACACTTGATTTGTTTTATGGTGGCTAAATGGTTAAGATAAGAACAATAAAGACATTTGTTGGAATGTATTCTGGAAAAAAATTATTTATGACGTTAATATATACTGAGATATTGGATAATGGTGAGAAGATTCGTGTCATACCAGACATAAGTTTGTTATTTCTTGGGAAAATGGTTCTGGGCACCACTAATACTCTCGAACTAAACAGAAAATTATGACATTTTAATTTCATGAACCAAAATAACCGTTTTATGTAAAATTTTTAAATGTTGGGTCAAAGAGATTCAAAGATTTTAGAATGGCTAAAAAATAAATAATAAAAGGCAAAGCTCATTGACAATTAAAAGAATTTTAATGATAAGTTATTAATGAGAGTGCGTTTGGAATTTTCAAAATGGATTTATAACAGAGGCTGTTCCAAAACAAAATAGATAGCGAGAATATACTTTATTTGCTAAATACAATATTGTCCTGTATTTTTTGCCAATAAATGTGTTTTTTCTTTCCATAGTCCAGTGCCCAGGGAGGTCCTAGCGTTTTATTGTGTTCTGCTTGGTGTGGCAAAGTCATATTCATTCATTCATTCACTTCTGACTTGCAACACATTTTTATATCCTTTTATTTTTTTGGTTGCTCTTTTTTATGTGAAAAGTGTGAATTTGAATGGTCTTGAATTAGTTTTTTTTCATTTACTTGCATACACTTCTCAAGTGTACTCACATTTACACTCACAGACACGTTCAGCTACAGCAATGAAAGGTTTGTATTAGCAAAAGTATTTAACTGCAAAAATATAAATACCTGGCACTTATGAAAAAACTAAAACATATTTATACTATTCACTTGAGTGAATCAGTAAAGTCGTAAACATTAGAGTATTTAGAATAATATGAACCTACGCTTTCCTGTCTTTCGGTTTTATTTGCCTTTTTTCAGAATTTTCATTTCCTATTTGAACATTTTTCCCATCTGTCTGTGCTTTGGCTTTTTGATGTGTCCCATTTTGCGTTTTGTGTGTGCAGTTAAAAGATTTATAAATATGAATTTTATATACATTGTGGCATGAAAAATGCAAATTTTAGAAATGGCCAAAGGAAATAGAAATGGTCATGGGCAGAAGCACAGTTTTTACAATTTCCCTCAAAAGACTTTCGTTGCCGGGATCCTCCGCTCCTCTCACTGTCCATCTTTCAGTTTGTTTCGTTTTATTTTTTGTGTCTCTTCAAACGAGGTTTATAGTTTTCCCCGGCTTTTTTCGGCACACAGATGCTTTTAATGACCAAGAGGGTGAAATAACCAGTATTGCAACGAATGCAACAAATGGCCAGAAGAACCACGAAAATAATACCCTCGTATTCAAAGCAATCAAATTTCGTATACTACACTAGTTTCAAGAAATATTTAAAAACATAACATATTTAATTTGAAGCCGAGTTGTAAAAATATACATACTTATCCCCAGGCCTTTAACAGAGTCCAGTGAGTAAAACAATCGTTTATTAACAATTTGTAATTCTGTTTTTACTCTTTACTCCATCTGCAGAAATGCTCGTTTAGGGTATCAACAATTCGCATCAACAATAACTGCTAGAATTCGCGTTATTACTAGATAATTAATTGCTATTTGCTGATGATTTTTTCTACACCAACGCGTTGAATGAACTTGTCGTTGTTGTGTTTGTTGTTCACGCCATAAATCAGTAGACTTTTATGCAGAATATTCCGGAAATTTCATAGGCTAAAATTGGCAATTGGCTTGCCGGTCCAGGATTATTAATATTTATTAACATGCGGTGCATGATTAATGCGAGCTAATGAAATTGGTTAAAGCGTCGAGAGCCGAGAAAAAACGGCGTTTGAAATACACAATTAAAGGTTTCAAGTTGAATTGTTGAGTGTAATTAATATTAAATGTCATCAATTATTCTAAGCCTGCACATTTTGCCGGCGCAGTGTGCTAATAAGGGCGAAGGGGCAGGGAAATCGCTAACCCCATTTAAATCAATTAAATTATGAATGAGATTAAAATAATTTAATGATGCTCAATTCACTCCAGAGCCAGTCTGTCCGTGTTTGGCCCCTCCTAGCCTCTTGATGACAGCCATAATATACATTTTGCATGCTGCAATTGCAGTTAATTAATAATTCAATAAACTTTTGTCATTCCACTTAAAAGAATTTCACATAATTGTCATCAATAAACGTGTGTGTCTGCCGGTGAAACCAATGACATAAATTATGATTATTCTGAATTTATTCCACAGCTAAGGTAAAGAAGTGCTCTTCTGAAGGGCGTGCTAATTGTCAAGAGCATTGTCGCAGAATTTATTGTAATTGAAATTGTCAACTAAAGGATTTAAAGGATTTAAATTAAATTACTCGATACCACAAAAAATGTAATTTTTCGTTGCATTTGTATACTACTTGACTAAGTGAGAGCCATGCACATTAAATTTCAATAGCAAGCCATTAAGTGCTAAATGAGGAGGCTATTT
This sequence comes from Drosophila seguyi, assembly GCA_008042675.1. Taxonomy (NCBI): domain Eukaryota; kingdom Metazoa; phylum Arthropoda; class Insecta; order Diptera; family Drosophilidae; genus Drosophila; species Drosophila seguyi. The sequence goes on from VNJU01004090.1 coordinate 8,207, forward strand.
AGATAGGGATGTTCCAATTTCTACGGTTGGAGGTTGAAAAGGAGGAATATTAAATTTGTATGTATTTTGTATCATTTTAATATCTAATATAGTACATACCATCAGCATACATGGTTATTTAAATTTTAGAAAGAAGATTGCAATGCAGTAAAGGAGACATTTCCGTCCCTATAAAGTATATATAGTAATTCTTGAAAAGCATCCACAGCACAGTCCGTATGTTTTATGCAATATTATATTATATAGCTGCCATAAAAACGATCTTTAAAGAAAACGATCGTAGAGAAAATGCAAAACTATGAACCTATAAATGCTACATAACACTGTAAGTTTTATGATGTGTATAAATGTTTCATATTAAATTCAATCTATAAGCTGCAAGAGCATACAAGCTTCAGCGTGCTCAATTCCTTTCTTATCTTTTATTGAAAATACATTAAATTCTGTCAAAACCCTAACGAAGGTTCCGCCCTTTGCATAATTGCAAAGGACATTCCCGACTTTGTCAATGCAGAGTTCACAGGAATTCGAGGAATCTCCCCCGAGTTCTGCGAGCCACCGATGGCAGTCAATTTTCTTGTTTACAGTGGGGCACACACACCTCCCCCGACCCACACACACGCACGCTAACGCACTCGCGCACACAATGACAAATAGCGAACAATTACAATGGGCAGGGGCGCAGGCTCCGCCCCCTTATCTCTCGTCGAGGCCTGTTGTTGTTGGTTTTTGGCCGCAATAAATACAATTTGCATGACAAAATAGCAAACAACGGCATCTTTTGCATGTGTGTCCGTGTGCATGTGCAACTGCATGGGGGTGTGGGGAGTCTTTTGTGGGTGGCGAGGGGCGGCTGCAGGCTCTCTCGGCCAAACGAAACTGCACACAAAAACAATCAACTGCGCGTCCAAGGCAACAACAATAGCACCAACAAGAGGCAAGGACTTAGTTTCAAACGCTGAATAATAAACTACCCTAGGGACACGTTAAATAAACAAAATATATAAGGTAAAATTAAGGTAAATTTATTGAGATATTTAAATTTAGAAGCATTAGAAAAATTACAGAATCAAAGAAAAGCCTCTGAGCTGTCTGAGGTGGGTTGAAAACACTTAACAAAAACGCCATGAAGTAATATAAAATGATCAAGATTAGAAAATTAATATTCAAAATGAATTGTTAACCTTTTTTTACATTTACAGGTAACATATTTCACTACAGTTTTTTTCATAAGATATTTCAACAAAGCCTTTAATACACAAAGTTTCCCGTGCAATAAATAGACAAAAATTCTTTTTAACTTTAATCTCAGGATAAGTTTTCTGTTCCATGAGGAGGTTCCTTAATTCCTCAAGTATATCATTTATAAATGATATAATTAATGGCTATAATCAATATACCCTTAGCAAGAGTATGACAAGCGCAAACGACGCAGAGGCTGAGGCCTGTAGTTAGACTTCAGCCGCTGCTGTGAAACAACTTATGAATATTCAATTTTACATAAAAGATTTTTTGTTGCCTCTGCCATGGCCGTTGTTATTTTGAGTTTTTGTTGCCACCGGACTCTCTGCTGTTCTTTCGTAGCCTCCTGGTTGCAGTCTCGCCTTTTTTTTCCTCCTGTTTTTCTGCTGCCCCTCATGGCTGCAAAATCCCTTCATGCATGCCACGAAATGTGGAATATATTGGTAGGAGCAGTCCTTCAGACCAGTGCCAGCCAGGGGTTAATAACGAAGTCCTGCTCGAAATTAGGCGATGGCGGCGGAATGCACGAATGATTCATTCATTGGTCGCCATTTCCTTTATAAAAGCAAACATTGGATGCTGTGCGGTTCAGGCTTTGGCCATTGATTTTTAGGCCATGGGATTTGGGCCTATTCAAAATTTTAATAATATTGCTAAACGAAAATTTGTGTCACGTCAATAGGGGAAAAAAATGATAATTTCTTTAGTGACCTCAATCCAGCTCCAGTTCCTTTTCGGCGGAGGTACTTAGCGACTGGAATTTGGACACCTTCATGGACATCAGCGACTTCATAAGATCTTCCATGCGAATCTCTAGCTGCTGGCATTCCTTGAATTCCTCATCGGTCTCTTGCAAGCTCGCTCCCGATCTGTCCCGTTCGTGTATCGCCTGCCGCATGCGGCATATGAACGCGTGGCGACAGAGCTCTCGCAGATCGGATCCTGAGAAGCCGGTGGCCAGGCGGGCCAGCTCCGTGAGGTTTACAGAGGGGTGAAGCTGCTCAGATTGCAGGATAAGCTGCAGAATTTCCTGACGCTGGCAGTCGCGAGGCGCCTCTATATACACCTGCAGTGACATGCGACGGAGGATGGCCTTGTCGAGGTCCTGCGGTCGGTTGGTGGCTCCCAGCACCAGGACGCACGCGTTGGCGTTGCTAATCAGACCGTCCCAGCGTATCATGAACTGGGTCTTCATCATGGCCGTGGCCTCGTGATCCCCGCTGCCGCGCACCCGCAGAAAGGACTCGATCTCGTCGATGAAGATGATGCAGGGCTCCAGCTTCTCGGCCAGGGTGAACACGGCAGAGGCCAGCTTTAGGCTCTCGCCGTACCACTTGTCCTTCAGCACGCTGACGTCGAGGTTGATAAACCGCATGCCGGCATCCTTGGCGATGGCCTTGGCGATCAGCGTCTTGCCGCAGCCGGGCGGTCCGTGCAGCAGGACACCCTTGGGCGCCTGGCACAGCTGCGAGCGGTAGAAGAGGTCGCGATGGCGCACAGGCAGCACCACCGACTCGCGGAGCTCGTTGACGACCGAATCCAGACCGGCAATATCCGCCCAGGTCACGTCGATGTCCTCGGGAGCCACTAGCTGCGCAGCGATCATCATCTCGTGCTCGTTGAGGTCCTGGGTGCGGAACTTGCGCTCCTCCCTGCCCGCGGCCGAGTTCAGCTTGCGCAGCTGCTCCTCGGCCATTTTCTTGGCCCTCTTGCGCACCTTGCAGTGCGGGTCCAGCAGGCTGAGCATCCACTGGCCGCTGAAGTAGGTGACGGCGCCCACCGCCCCTACCGTCAGCACCATCGCCGCGATCTGGGTAGGCTTCAGGTCAGGCGAGTCCATTTTACAGAATCCGGCTTGGTCTCGGTCCGCATTTGCGGTATAGAAATGTCAACGCAATGTAAAACTTCTGAGGCAAGTAAGTAGGTGTTCCTGTGCCTGCTCAACTATTGTTTTTCGAACGAAAACGTGGAAACTGTTACGGATTTTTCCCAGGCTCCCTTCGGAACTTGAATACTCAGCCAGCTTTAGTTTCTCTATCAATGGCAAAGGGGATTTAATAGGAACAATACACTTTATTATAGATCTATTTCCAGAACAATGATTTTTGCCAGCGCCCTTTCAGGCCATTTCCCAGCTGCGTTTTAATTTGAAGTTAACTCTTCCTGCGCCGGGACTTTGACGGTAACCTGCAAGAGCTGCAAGAAAAACCAGGCAGCCGGCAGGGCGGGAGCGACGAGGAATGTTTTCCAGTTTAGTATCTTTTAGCGGAAGTCAATGTAACAAAAGATAAACTTGTCGGGCCAGCTGCTGTTTCTTGTTCGCTGTTTCTAGCTGGAAGGCTGCCTCGCTGTTTCCCAGCATCCTGCAGGATTGAACGCAAAGGCCGAGGCGTAGGACGGTCAGAGAAGTATTAACTAAACACTGCAGCAATTTATCTCGAACCCCCTTAACCCCTCCCAGCCCCTTCGGCTGCACGTAGGTCAGTGCTGCGCTTTGTCTTATAGTTTTTGCGCACCCCTTTCCCTTTTCTTGGCTCTCCTTTCCCCCGGAAGTCGCTGTGCACTGTGTTGTTTTGAGCTTCCTTCCGCATTACAAAAGAATTACTCAACACAATGTCTGGCCGAAGTTTCCACGACTTCCAAGAGGTACCCTCCTCCCGCCTTCTTCCCTCTTGCTCCAGCTCAGGTGGCCCTCACAGCCCCAAAATTGGTATTTCGCAAAGCTCTTGTTGGTTTTTAATCCAACGTTTTGACCATTGTGTGTGCTGATCAAAAATGAAATCAAATTGCCAACTCGGAAGTTGGATTACAGTTTTCCAACTGGATATAAATTGAAGTTGCAAAATTGTCGACAAGTTCATGAATATTAAAACAGAACCTGAGCTGAAGTTGCCCTTATTTAACATGCTACATTCCCTTAAACTAGGCTCTACAATTCGTTTTTTTCTTTTTAACAAATTAATTTTGAGACATAAAGTTAGTATATCAGAAAAGATAATGACTTTCAAATCTACAAAAACTACTATGCTACTAAAGTGTGGAACATAGCCTTGAAAAGTGTGAAGTGTGACAATGAGGTAGTGTTAAATATATTTTATAAATTAAAGAATAAACATTTTCTGTTATTAACAACATTATATTTATGGTAACTTGAAGTCATCTCTACTTCCCCAATCTCATCCGCCCTTGACTATTCTCCAATCATCTCATTTTTCCGGGATTCGAAAGGTATTCATCGCCTATTTCCATGGATTTTGAGCTACAGGCAGAAGGAGAAGGTATATATCCTGAGCACTCTTCGGGTGCAATTTCAGTGCGCACTTTGTGATTCATCTTTAAGCTCGTTAGCGTAGTGCAAGCCGCCCAATTCCCACCTTCGCCGTACCCCACTTCCTTTGAGACCCAGTTCAGGGCTTCATAAAAATCTCTTCAACTGTGCAATATTTCACGATTTCACTTTAATCTTTTGAACCTTACACTTTCTGTCTCCCTTCTGCCCAATACTTGTGCCCCTTAACCCTCTCTATCCCTAATATAGCTCCTGCGCATTTATAGTTGGCTTCGCTGTTCCTTCGTCACCCTTTGAGCTCTCGGTGCACTGCAGTCGCTAATATTGTAATAATAAGATACAAGGTACTTAAGTTCAGGATTACAAGTGGATGGACAGATAGGCAGGGCTTTTAAAGCTGATAATCATCACGAATGATGATTGATGCTTTAACATCAAGTCAACAAGGTTTTTGTATATTTCTTCATCAAAACTAAAAGCTTAGCATAGAATACTGGGTATTCCTTCCAGTGGGAAACTCTTAGTCGATACAAACAATTATCGTTTTCTTAAAACTAAATTTATTCTTCTTTTCTAGCTTCCAAGTTCCTTAGTGCGTTCCACTGAACACGGGAACATTCAATTATGTTTAGTCTTGTGCGTTTTCGCTGTGCCTTTACTACTACGATTTTAATTTACAATGCAATCACGCTGGTGTCCAAGTTGCTTAATATTATTTCAACAAAACTCACAAAATGTTAAAACTTACATTATTTTAGTATTTTAACCTCGATGTAATAAAATTTATTAATATTTTAACAAGTCCTTACAGTTTGTAAACTATTTGAATTAATATTGTGGCATTTATTTTCTTTGGCTTCTAAGCATTCCATGACATTTAAACATTAAATTTTCAATCTATGTACATATGTATGTATGAGCTTTGCTTAACGTACATACATTTATATCTTTTTCTTCTAGGATCTGTCCGTGTTTTCTGGTCCCTTTTGCAGTCTTGCCTTGATAATCCTATATAGTGCATCCACATGGGGCGATAGATAGACATCCAGTCGAAGGATCTCCTCGATTTCGCTCAGCAGGTCTGCAGTGACTTCGAGGTGCCCCTCGCAGAAATTTCCCACGGCGCTCCTCATCTTGGGCGAGAGCAGGAAGAACGGCTTAAAGCCCTCCGAGCTGATGAGTTCTGCTTGCAACTTGTCCAGCTCGAAGGTCGCCAGGGCGCACAGTCCCGCATAGAAACATACGTCCTGGGGCGCCACGATCTTGTCGTATTCGTAGTGGCCAAAGGGCGTGGCCAGGAAGTACTGCGCGGCCAATTTGTAGTTCTTCAGCCCCATGTTGGCCAGGCCAGCGGCGCAGCTGAAGCGGGCCGGAACCTCCTTGGACAGATTCTCAAACCCCAGGGCGTATTGCTTGGCCTCGTCAATGTAGGTGAGCACGTGAAACCAGTTGGTCATGTAGATGGAGACCCGGATCAGGTGGCCGTACAAGGTGATCACATTGTCACTGTTCGTGCAGTAGGCCCTTGTCCGGGCATAAAACTTTACGGCCAGTTTCAGGTTGCCGCTCTTCTCGTGGTAGTCTCCGATCTCCTCCAGAACGCAACGCACATGAGCGTTGCTCGAATTGAACTTCTTGAAGTGGAGCTTGGCGTCCAGCTCCTGGAGGAGCAGGGTGGCCTCCAGCATGTTGTCCTCCACCCAATAGCTGTCATAGGGGAGGTCCACCCCCCGCCTGCCACTAGATGTGCTGGCCTCGTTCTCGTCCATACAATCGGCACTATTTAGCAGCGAGTCCTTGCTCTCCTTGCCGCAGAGGGACCTATAGAGCTCGTCGTACAGCTTGACGTTGTAGGTGGTCTTGACATGATCGATGGCCAGCCTGAGGGCCGGCACCCTCAACCTCGGGCACACCTCTGCGATGAACTTAAGACGGAGGAGACGCGGAATGTCCGTGTACCGATCAGCGTAGCTGGGCAGGTGCAGCGTGGCCACATCTTCCCCGGACATCACCTGTGCTTGCGGGCCTTCAGCAGCTGCGCCGCTGCGTCGCACTGAGGTGTTCGAGATCATCTCTGGGCGGTTGGCGGGCCAACCCGATTTCTATAAGTTTAAGGTGTAGATGCTATTTTTGTGCTAGTGTCTAAGTTGGGGGAAGAGGGCTCTGAGATCTCACGAAATATATTTCATAATATCAAATAATATGTAATAGACAATATAAGTTCAGGGACGAGTAGCCATACTTGGGTGGCGGCTTTAGAGCTGACTCAAGCTCTCTTAACATTTTGTTTAAAAACTAGGAAAGGCCGCTTTCTGCTATCGTTTGTGTGCACACATATTCCCAAGGACTCTAGATCTGTAATAAACACTTCGAAAATTATGTACTTAACTTTTTAGATAGGTAAGCTTTTAAAATTCTGTAAGCGAACTAAAATTGTTTTGCTTAAACCATTTATTAATGTGGGAATATCTTATACGGATGCCAGTCAATTTGAACAAAGAAGGAAAACAGTTCTTTGTGAAAATACTCATGCAGAATAGTGAGCTTTTATTTAAAGTGACACTTTTTACCTATAACTTCAGCTGCATGTGCAAATTGCTCCGAAAGTGTTACGGACGCTTGGCCGCCAGATTGCGTGACATGCTCGCACAAGTGCAGCTCGCCTTAGCACCTCGCGAATCTGTGTCTGCAGATTGCCAGACATGGTTAGAATGCCCGTGGAAAAAAATACGAATTCCATTACAAAGATACAAATCAAATTGGCAAAAGGCATTGAAACACGGCAAACACGGTTGGGGGAAGCAGAAATCAAATTACCAGAACTTGAAAAATCGCAGACATCACAGTCCCATAAATCAGGTAACGAAAGCAGGGAAATCGAAACGTATATATATTAGGAATCGTTACCGCTAGTTAACGGCTTATAGATGCGTCGCCTTTGGGTGAATTTATTAGCCTGGTCATTGGTCCTTCGCTTACGCGCACGAAAATGCAATATGGGAAAAATCGAATGCAGAGAAATGTGCGTGCCGAATGCTTTGAAATTGTTAAATTAAAAAAATAGGAAATTTCGGCCATGGACTCTAGCAATAAGTCCACCTGCTAGTTATGGGAGAGGTTCAGATGGTTAGATTTTAGTTTATTACGGCCATATGAAGGAATCTGAGATTGGTAAAGTTGCACTCTTTTTCCTTAGGGCTATCCAAACCGAATAAGAGTTCTCCGCCCCTCAAGTTCATTATAGGAATGGTCAAAATTGTTTAGATTGGGTCCGCAAGAAGGTAGCCTCCGCGTAATATACCATGATTTCTTTCCAGGCAGGTTGGGGGAATGGAGATTGGGAAAAGTGCAATCTTTCCCATCTTCATACAGCTCAAAGTAAGAGCAATCGAGCTCTTTTGAGAATTTCGACAGATCCAGACGCTCAAGGGATGGCATGTCACAAAGAGCTTGAACGAACGACCGTTGGAAACAGGTTACTGGGAGCCAAATCATTCTGGGTGTAATTAAAAGAAACACAGACATGGGTAATCCACTCTGATCTGTTGCTATAAGAAACGGCTAAATGTACATAAATTTACATTTAAGACTTTTGAAAAATTGTGGCTGTACAGAACCGTCTGTTGCTCAAGTCAGGCTATGGCAGTCGCCATTCTTAAGTGGCATGCCGAGAATACACTACTTTATGACTTTATCAATAAAACTGCCTAAGAAGTGCTCCAAGTAAAGTGTTGGATCAAAATCAAATTAGTTCTCAAGTTTTTATTTATGTAGTCACATTTTATGTCTTTATGAAGATATTTTTCGTCAGGATCACAATTTAGTTAGTCAATGTTTAAAATCTTTTGCGGTAATGTCTCCACACCTCACAGATAGACGGCTTTAT
>VNJU01004096.1:4376-19204 GCA_008042675.1 Drosophila seguyi
AAGAGTCATGATTTGTCAGTGGCAAACATAGTTTTACGTCATCAGCGTACATCATCACGTGGGAATTAAGAACCACATTAGGCAAGTCATTAATAAAAATGACAAACAAAAGTGGCCCAAGGTGACTCCCTTGTGGAACACCCGAAGTTACTCGGATACTATTAGAAAAAGAACCTTTAAAAGCTACTCTTTGAGTTCGGTTCATTATTGACTCATTATTGAAATGAAGACGGGATGGAAAAATATGAGATTTTCGTTTGGAGTTAACAAACGCGTAAAATTGCTTAGGATTAGCCTGAAACTCTTGTCTACAACGATTCAGGTGATTTTTGTAACATTCAGAATTGTGGGTCAGAAAGTCGGAGCGAGCTATTAAATATCTAGCACGATCGACTTGCAGCCCAGTTCTTCTGAATTTTTTAAAAAGTCTTGACTTCACATTTTTCAAATAAGAAAGTCGACGAGAAAACCAGGGAGGCTTATGCGAAACGTCAGGAGAGGGAAACGATGGAACAAACAAGTCAAAACAGGAGTATAGTACGTCGTAGAAGCGCTCAACCATGTGTAAGGGATCGTCAGTGGAGTCAAGAAAAGTCCAATCGATTAGAGATAAATAATAGCTCATGTCAGTGAATTTAGTTTTGCGGAAGCAGCGAAAAGTTGCAGGCTCAGCTAAAGGACAAGGCAGTAATGGAGCCGAAGCTTTTAGAATTATCTCCAATGTGGGATGATAAGCGTCTTCAGGGCTAGAGAGAGGGTCAATTCTAGAGACGCAAGCATTGGCTCCACAGTTCCTAATATAATTTAATTGTCCCAATGAAAGGTCGATAAGACCGTGAATAAAATCATGAGGTACAGTTGGAACAAGAAAATTCGAATCAGGCGAGGGCACCCAAGAAAGGGAAGGCAGGTTGAAATCACCTAGTACGATGAGGTGGTCATTAACACCAAGGGACGAGTGAATACATTGAATTAATGATAAATGCTGTAAAAATATATTAGTATCAGACCGGGGTGGGATGTACGAGCATGTGACATACACAAAATAATCATGAACATGAATGCGAGCTGCAACAAACTCTAAATTAAAATTCGTATCAGTAAACGGAACCAAGTTTGAAACAAGATCGGACTTAACTGCGATAAGAACACCGCCGCCGATACGCATTAGACGATCACGTCTATAGACGACGTAGTTGCCTGCAAATAATTCGCTATCAGAGACAGAGGAGTTGAGCCACGTTTCAGTGAAGGCAATAACATTGGCATCAAAGGAAACACTATTGACGTGCAATTTACTAAGCTTGCCTAGTAAACTGCGAACATTCTGATAGTGTATAATAAACGAGTCGCTTAGTTTTTTGGAGTTCTAACCGAGGGAGATAGAGGCGCGCGAGCCCGAGGTACGCTCTTATTGACGAATTCGTGAACGATTGCATGTTCAGGCCATACGGAAGCGTCAAGAACCCTAGGAAATAGTACATCAGAAAGTCCAATTTTAAACGAAGATATATCACGTCTTTGTTTAAAACCGAATTTTGAGATAGTAAATTCGGTACCAGAAACATATAACTTGTTGCTTAAATGGGTCCTCACATCAATTTCAGAGGCCCCTGGATTAAGGCGGGAAACGAAGATTAACCTTTATGGAGCAACGCCAGCCAAAGGCGCCGGTTTCCGTTGGGCAACTGCAGAAATTGCAGAATGTTGGGGTCCACGGCTGATGACTGGCGGCGCTGAAATTGAGACCGCCGGAGGTACCACAGGGTGGGCATCCAAGTCCAACGACGTGCAGACAGCGGCATGCGACGTGGATGGTTGATCGACGTTGACGGGCTGCAGATCCGAAGGCATGTCGACGTTGGGTTGCTGCGGAACCGAAACCATGTCGAAATTTGTCCCGCCAGAAATGGGGGCAAATACGGCATCTTCAAGAGAGCCTTCGACCACGGCCGCGGTGTTATTAGCGGGCTTGGTACGAGGAATGAATTGCATGAGAGGGCTCACAGGGTCTGGAACAAATAAGAAATTATTAGAACGGTCGCTCATTTGTTGGTTTGCGGAGTCACTTAGCAGCTTAAGCGATTAAAGTGGCGTTTCGCCTTCTGAAAACTGCTTGACAAATCCCTGAAGCCGGCAGCCAAGGACTGAAACTCGAGGTGAGTTAGGCAAATGCCCTCATATCCGATTTGACTTGTAGGCAACTCGGGCACGTCCAGTCCATTCCGGAATTATTCCGTATGCGATCAGCTATACGCGGGCCAACTTGTCCAAGATCCGCAAGCAGGGTGAGCGATATTGTCGCAGAGCCAACAATAAACAGTGGCCTGCCACGCCGTTATTACTCCGCCGCTTGAGCACGGATTGATACAACATGTGGCCAACATGTGGAGCGTTAAACTGCACTACCCCTTGTGGTTATGTTCGATTTCACACTTGTAGGTTAAACCCGCGTGGGTGATGGGGTCATCTGGGGTCAAGATTTCGAACCCTTCGGTAGCTGCCAATTTCCCTAAAAAAATCTGCAAACACCAACGCTGGCCACTAATTATACTGCGCATTCTCGCTGGTGGCCAGTTAAACAACACTGTTCATTCTGCTTCTGCGACTCTTTTACTCCTTCATGCCCCACCTAGGGGTGCTCCTCGGGACCGGGCCGAGCTCTCTGCTTGCTGGGCTCGATCTATTAATTCCGAAAACACCACACTAAGCAACCGAAATATATAATGCTTTGCCGAATATTTACCCGCTGGTTGTTTGAGCCCTGATAAAAACCAAGGTGTTTTCCAGACGGAAACTTCTGGCCTTTGGCACTGGCCGCTGCCAGTCCGCCGCTTTGTTGCCTCTGCCAGCACTCTTCTGTGACCTGGGGCAACAAAAGGTTATGCATCTGTATGCAAATAAAGACGTCTTCACTCACTTGATTGTGGCTGTGCCTTTGCAGACACCTTTTCCCTCGGAATCAGATTTTTTCATAATCCGCGTGGACACTGCACTAATCGAATATTTTGGCTCTTATGAGCAACTACACTGGTATGCCCTTCACCGGATCTCACTTAGGAAAGACTTTAGCACGGAAACGGATGGAGTCACCTAGCTCTATTTTCTATACTGCAGAAAAATTCCCTTATTTAATCCCAGATCTTCCCTGGCGCAGCGGTGAGCTATCTAGTATTTTTTTTTGCCCAAAACTCCGATTTGGCAGAAATGCAGCTATCTAATAAAATTGCATGTGCATTAAAGCTCGGTTTGAGCTACATAAAGCTTATACCGAAATGCATCGACTTTATTTCCGTTGCTTAAAGCTCGGCTTAGAGTATCAGGTGATCTGGTGCATACTTCTACGCCGAGAATGTTAATCATTCTTTGCTTTTTATTTTTGATTTTTCCCCTTCTTTATTTAGCGGCTCTTCAGTCGCCACTACACAATTAAAACAAAAAGTGCCAAAGATGTTACAAAGGCCATGGAAAAAGTATTTAAGATTGGTGGTAGAGTACCTAAGAACTTTTAAACGGATGATGGAAAAGAGTTCTTTAATAACCATATTAATGCTTTAATTAAGCGATATAAAATTAATCATTATTCAACATTTAGTACACTAAAGGCTTTAATTGTTGAATGATTTAATATAACATTAAAAGAACTCATGTGGAGAGAATTCAAACGTCTAATTTCTGTTTATAACAAAACAACACACAGAACAATAAAAATTGCACCTATCAGTGTGAACCATAGCAATGAGAAACATATTTTGGAAACTGTTTACAGTAACATGAAACTATTTACAGGTAGCAAACTAAAGATTGGACAAAATTTACGAATGAATTAGTAAATATAAAGGAGTATTTGAAAAGTCGTAAACTCTAAATTGGAGCACCGAAATCTTTAAAATCATTGAATTACGAAATACTTATCCTACTACATACTTACTGCAAGATTTAAGAGGCAATCCTATTAAGGGTGGGTTTTATAAGGAGGAACTAAAAAAAACGTTTTCCTGAAGAAAACCTTGTTGAAAAATTCTTGAAAAGAAAGGGTAATAGAGCTCTTGTGCGCTGGCTCAATTTTCCGACAAAAAAATTTTTTTTGTTTTTCTTAAAAGTATTAATTATAACTATTATATACATTTTAATTATTTTTAATTTGACACAGTCATCGATCTACTCTCAACGAGTGCACACGTCTTTTCGGGCAAGCTTCGTTAGTGAACAATCAGTGTCTACCGATCTTATCTCTTGTTTCACCGTTATCAGACAAGTCGCTCACACACGTATCGGTGTTAAAAATACGTAAAAAAACTTTCGCATGGCCTCTGGGCCTCCCAACCTGGGGCAGAATCGCTTCGCCTTGCTTAGCGACAGCCCCAAAAGTAAAAAAAAAGACATTTTCAACCTATAAACGATTTTCCCGATTTACCGACATTACCACAAGAAAATCCGAAATATGTAGTCATCTCATCCAAAGACCCAAAAAAACCGTTAACCAGCTATTCTTGTTTCGCTGTTCACCGGGAAATCAAGAGAATCTGCACAGAAATCATATCAATATCCACTCTACGCGACTGCAATCTACTAATTTTGATTAAATCCAAAGCAGCAGCGGAAAAACTCATCAAAACATCACAGCTACCGGGCATTTGTCGAATTTCATGCAAACTTCACGAAAGTCTCAACGTCATCAAAGGCACAATCCTAGCACCATGCCTCATAAACATTCCCGAGAAAGAAATCCGAGAAGAGCTTAAGTACCAAAACGTGCAAGACGTTTACAAATTTACTAAACTCTATGAAGGGAAACCAAAACCCACCGGAGTTATTCTGATCTCGTTTAACCTCTACAACCTGCCAAAAAAACTCGATGTCTTGGCACTCGGTACGAGTCAAGGAATATATCCCAAATCCCATGCGGTGCAAAAATTGTCAGTTGCTAGGCCACACCACAAAATATTGAAACCTGCTGCATATGTGCTCTACCGCAACACAGCCCAGCAAATTGTACCCAAACAAAATGCGCGAACTGTGGCGAAGAACACCCGGCTTCCTCCCCAAACTGCAAGAGATATCAACAAGAAAAAAAAGTAATGCGCATAAAAACGAAAAACAAATGCCGTGTAAGGGAAGCAAAGGCCCTTTATCGGCAAGCCCATACTCAACAAACAAACACGTCCAGCTACGCCTCTGCAGCTGCTAGGCCTTCACTAAGTTCGGCAAAAACGGCAACCACAACGACCACATCTTCGGCAACATTATCAGCAAAACCAACGACCTCCTTAGCTTCACATTCGGCCTCCGAATCGGCTTAATCTCTTACAAAGGAAATCGTCATCAAAACATCACTCTGACCACCTTATCAACAACACATCAAACTCTACTACAATTAAAACAAACACACAATTTCTCTCATCAACTCCCTTGTCTTCGCTGGAAGACATCTCATCACCCAAGTACTCCATCAAATCAAACAGAAGCTCCCTCACTTTAAGCTCTAGCAGCTGCTCCACAGCAGACGATGAAATGGGCGACCAAGACTTATAGTCTCAGCTGCCCATCCAAGTAGCTTACATCTATTTAATCTTATCTAAATGTCTTTATCAATTATCCAGTGGAACCTTAACGGTTACCTCAATAATTATCATGAACTACTACTCTTAATTAAATCAGAAAATCCAGATGTAATCTCTTTACAAGAAACCCATCTCCCCAACGCCTATTTAAATATTATAACATCAAAGCCCTATATTTGCTATTTTCGGAATTCCAGCAACATTTGCACAGGAAAGCAAGGGATTGGTTTTCTTGTTAAACATGACCTACCACATAAGTACGTCCAGACAAACTCCGATATCCTCGAGGACTTACTTATTATTAAAGTAAAACTAAATTTTACAATTATTAATATGTACATCCCCCCTACCCAAAACTTCTGCTCCACAGATATCATAAGAATTATTAAAACTCCAAATACCCCAATAATGCTAGTTGGGGACATCAATGCATGGCACCCAAATTGGGGGTCTCCTGCCCCCAACGCTCGGGGGAGAAAATTCGACAACGCCCTTAACCAAACCAACTTAATCGTTCTTAATAATAATTCACCCACACACTTCTCGACACCGTACCTTTACGCACGGCGACATCACTGCAACCTCTCCACAACTCAGCCACATATGCAACTGGTCAATATCAACTAATCTGCATGGCAGCGATCACTTCCCAATATACACTAAAATTAGGATCGAACAAAATACTGAACATAGCTACCCCTCTCCAAAATACAAAACAGACTACGCGAATTGGGAAAAATTCCAATCGGAAATCAGGATTAACCTTCAACCAGCAACGTCCAATAACATTAACCATAAAGTCGCCCTTTTGACCCGTGCATTACGAAAAGCAGCTAACTGTTTCATCCCCCAAAAAATGCAATGCGGAATTCAAAAGACTAGCAAAGCAATGTAAAAAAAGTTCAATGATCAACTTCACGTCCGAAATAAATCCTCTTTCTTTAAGTAAGAAAATCTGGTATGATTTAAAACACCTAACGGGGAGCCCAAGCCCCAAAATAAAATACATCACAACAAATAACTCGTTCCTGTCCGATCAATACCAAATTTGTCAAGCTTTTGGTGGCCAGTGGTCCCAGTACTCGAAAGATTATCACTTTTTTAATGAATATGTAGCGCACAAACAACGTTCATTAACTGAAGAATACGCACCTACCCGTTTAAAACTATCCGCCCAATACCTAGAATACCAGATTTCTCCTTTCGAACTCGAAACCACACTCCACCATGCCAAAGGAAAGACCCCAGGCTTAGACAGAATCTCGTACTCAAACTAATAGAAAACTGCCGTAACTATACCAATCCCCAAACCAAATAAACCTTTAAACGAAATCGGCAGTTATCGCCCCATATCTCTTCTACCTTGCTTCAGCAAAATCTTCGAAAAAATAATCGCTAGTCGACTAGTCTGGTATCTTAACCGAAATGCATTGATCTCCCAAAACCAAGTTGCCTTTAAACAAAAGCAAAGCACAATTGATGCACTGCTGCAGATACACGGGTACGCGTCAGACGCTATCTCGTCCCGGAACCACGTAACCATACTGGGAACGGATTTCGAGAAAGCGTTTGACCGCGTTGGTACACACGTAGTACTAAAGCAACTCGAAGACTGGGGGGTCGGTCCGAAGATTTTCCACGTCGTGAAAGCCTTCATGAGTCGGCGCATGTTCCGGGTTCGAGTGCAAAACTCAATTTCAAAACCCTTTAAACTCCATAACGGGATCCCCCAAGGATCTCCGCTATCAGTAGTATTATTTACCATAGCTTTTGAAAAATTGAACGGCATTATATTAGCACACAAAAACGTCAACTTATCCGTTTACGCAGACCATGCCATAATATATACAAAAATCAAAGATCCGAAGCTAGTAAGGGAAACTTTCGCTAAAATAATATCTGATATACAAAGCTAGGGAGCACTTTCTGAAGCAACACTGTCATTAGAAAAATGTTCAATTCTACACATATGTCGCAAACACAAATGTAAAATGCCACAATTAAGTTTAGATAATAAAACCATAAAGTACGTTGAAAATCTAAAGATCCTAGGAGTCACCTTCGACCAAAAATTTAACTTTAAAAAACACTGTAATGATCTCAGGCAAAACCTAAACAAAAGGCTCAACATAATCAAATTTATATCATCCAAATTTTCATATATCCACACTAATACACTAATAAACTTAACTCGGGCTCTGATGCTATCCAAAATTGACTATGCATTGCCCATATACGGATGGTCCGCAAACGCCAATATTAAGCCTCTCCAAGCGCCATATCACACAGCTGTTCGCAGATGCTTACACGCTTTTCCAACTTCACCTATAAAATGTATCTTAGCAGAGGCAGGGCTCCCATCCATTCCGGACAGATTGCTGGAAACCACATATATGCTTATACCTAAACTAAAACACACACCAAACAGGATCCTTCGTAAACTTTATATCAATGCTTTGAAATCCAAAAGAACGTACAGAGTTCAATCGACAATCCGCCGAGTCGCAGCCTTTGCAAAAGAAATAAATTCCATCGATACTCCACCAATTACACGAGCAATATGCGCTCTGGCCTGGCTGCTTCACAGTTCTTTCTTTAACACAACCTTACACAGTCATAACAAAACTGATACTAGTAAAGAAACTTTCCAACAGCTATTCTTAATGGAAAGCCATGCCTACCATGATAGGAAGTGGCTTTTCACAGACGGGACCTTAAGGGACAACATAGCTGCCTTTGCAGTAGTTGACTCAAGCAGTGCTATACAGTCTTGTGGCATCCTGCCCACACAATCTACTGTATTCACAGCCGAGGCCCAAGCCATCTTAAATGCTTGCAAAATAGCGGAATCTTGCAGGGAATGTCATGTGATCTTCACAGACAGCCTGTCAACAATCATGGCAATCCAAAACTTTAACTCCAAAAACCAGTAAATTGTCAAAATACGTGGCTTGCACACCAAGAAACACGGACACATAACCATATTCTGGGTTCCCAGTCACATGGGTATAGTGGGGAACGAATACGCAGATGGAGCGGCCCAATATGCTTCAAGGGCCCCCATTTTAGTTACCACAGCATCACATAAAACAATTAAGAGGAGTCAGCTGGACACCTTTCTCCCATTGGTATATGCAACGATCCCCGTAGCATAGTGATACCTCCCAATATAACCAAACCAAAATGGTCAACATACATCCGACTACGAAAAAGGCACACCTCGCTTACACACGAACATCTTTAAATAAGATCCAGATGCTCCTGCGGCTGTACCCTTTCAGTTCAACATATACTTACGGAATGCCCACAACTGGATAGGATTAGAACCCGAATATTTTCCACTACATCACCCATACCAGCTCTTTCTACCCCCACAACCGGAAACATTGAAAAGATCTACGAATTTATAAACTTAAGTAACACAGAACATAAAATCTAACCAAAATAAACAGAGTCGAAGGCCTTAAATGGTAGTACTCTAACACACACACCTACCCATTAATATTGTTTATATCATGTCTAACCTTACAAAATAAAATAAAATAAAATAAATATTTTTAATTTAATTTTTTTAGACTTAATACACTTTCAATTAAATTATTATTGTATTAAAAACTTAAATAAATTGTTTTATTTATACAAGTGTTTTTAAAATTATTTTATTAACATTTATATTTATATATATATACGTACATATACATTTTTCTTGTTTTTCTTTCAGCCTTCTCTTAATTTCTGTGCATAATAATCTGTACATAAATATTTTATAAAACTTTCTAATTCAATAGTATTCCCACTTTCATTTTCGTCTAACTTTCTTTTTAGACTAGCCTTCTTGTTTTGGGGCTAGCTGTTCGCGCCAAAGATTTGCTTGTTCTTGCAAAGTTGACATTTTATCTACCATTTCTTTTTCTACTGTTTCATAATGTCCTAGTGCCAGAGTTGAAAATCCATCATCACAGATGATTCTTTTATCGTCTTTATTATTTAATGTAATTTTACTAATTTTTAATGTACTAATTTCATGTCCTCTAGATCTAAACATGTACATGCTATCACATTCTTGCTGACCAGTAAATACAAAATTTGTATAACCCTCAAATGCTATTTTCTCTAGACAACTACGTTTTATTCCCTTATTTTTTTTATACACTTCTGAGGTTGACTAACTACACTTTCAGATGTGTATGCAAGTTATCTAACCCATAAACATAGCACTCCACCCCAATTTATAAACAAAATTCACATTCCAATCTCGGCGACATTTCCTATGTCTTTGTTTTTGTCATTGCCTTTGCCAACGCACAGCTACCCGCTAAAGTAAATAACCCAAACGTAAAGTAAACACAGCCTCCGCTTAGAGACCAAACTATGGTCAACGTATTGCGCTTCAATTAAACTGCAGCGGTCTGCATAATTGAATTTCACAATGCAGTGGAATAATTTCAAGTTTAAAAGTTTAACACCAATAAAAAATATTAAAATATATAAAATAAAAAATTAATTTTTTAAAATAAATTAACTAGATCAAATTTAATTGGCGCCCAACGTGGGGCGGATGGATGTTCTTTTTTTATACAACTGCTTATTACCCCTTTGCGGTTATAAACTGTACTGAAAAATATATTATAATGCGATTACAATTATAGCTCATATAAAAAAACCAGTTAATCAGACCTGGAGCTGATCATGTAGAAAAACCTGGTAAACAGACCTGTTTACCTGATCGGTTAAACAGACCTGGAAGCTGAAAAGTTCAACAGATTTGGTAATTAGGTAAATAGATATGGAATATCTAATCATTTTAAAAACAAAAAAAAAAAATACAAACTGAAAATAATTTTCTCAGAATTCCAAATGACAATACAAGTTTTAAATTTTATCTTCAAGTTTATTATTTATTTTTAATTTAATTATTATCTATTTTTTTTTTTTGTTTTTAAAAGGAACTAAAAGAAAAATCTGAAAAGTAATTTTCGCATTCCCAATCCCAAATAATAACATTTTAAATTTAATGTGTATAAAATTTTTTATTTTATTTATTTTTTTTAATTTTTATTGCTTTGGTTGGAAATCCAAGTTTTTAACTTCCAATTTTATTAAAAAACTACCTTTTTATATTAAAATAATCTAAAATGCAGTCTTCTAGTGCATTATACCTCTCTGGAAGGTATACGTAATAAATTACCAACTCCAATTTTCCCCATAATAATAATAATAATAATAATAATAATAATAATAATAATAATAATAATATTTAAAGAGGTTCGTGCACTGCGACCACTTGGATCTATTGTGCCCTAGTCCTAGTGTCTGAGCTATAGCTCCTCGAGCAGTCCAATCGTTCGCAAAATGCGATGATGTCGCCTGGTCGAAGAGCAATCATTTCCTGTGTGGTGAATGTATGGCTCCCCAAGTGAGCCAACCTCAACCGACTGATAACTGGGCACTCCTCAAGCAGGTGTTCTGGAGTCTCGTCTTCTTCCAGATAAAGTCAGCAAAGACTGTCCTCCCCTATATTGAGATTATGCAGATCCTTGCACAATCTGCAGTGCCCGGTCAGGAAACCCGGAGAGATCCTTTGCTCAACTCCAAGCAATCCAAACAGACGTTTACTCTGCCTTGCCCCTTTCGACGACCGCCAGAAGTCATCGCAGGCAGTCATGACATCCACACGACTGCTCTGGCTGACGGGCCAAATCCGAAGCCCTTTCTAGCCATGATGTCGCCCACTTCATTGCCGGGAATCCCCGCATGCCCTGGTATCCAGTATATGGTTACTTTATTGTTTACACCCAACTCATTGAGTGTTCCTATACATTGCCATACTAGCCTGGAGACAATCCTATGTGCACTGAGTGCTCTGATTGCTGCGTGAATGTCCGAGAAAATGGCTATGTCTCTCCGATTGTAGCCCCGCTCAATGTTTAACGAGGCACATCTCTCAATCGCGTGTACTTCCGCTTGAAAGATACTGGCGAATTTCCCCAGAGGTTCATGATGTTTGAGTCGAGGCCGCAGACCCCCGAACCCGCACCATCCTTTGTAAGTGAGCCGTCAGTGTACCATCTAATAGCATGTGGTTTCACATCGTAGGTGGTAGACATGTTGTCCACTCCGACTAGTTGCGAAGTTCCAGTCTTACAGTCGGAGCTGACTATTAAAATCCTGAAGTGGCGGTACTTCAGGTTTGTTTTCAATGCCGACATCGAAAAAATGTACCGGCAGACTTGGGTAGACCCGAAGCAGACGCCTCTCCAGCGCATTCTGTTTCGAAATTCTGATGGGTAAGTCCGTCACTTCGAATTGAAGACTGTAACCTTCCGGATCAATTGTGCCCCATTCTTAGCGATCCGCGTCTTGCAACAGCTCGCGGAAGACGAAGAGGCGAGGTACCCGCAGGGGAGCCGCATTATCCGACATTTCATGTACGTCGACAACGTTCTCGCTGGGGCCGACTCAAAGACTGAGGCGCTGAATTGACCTTGGGATCGTCGTTCTTAAAGCGTCAGGTCACAAATTGCGAAGTTGTTTGATCCAGCCGGGTGGCTAGCTCCCTTCATTGTCCTGGCAAAGATGTTCATGCAGGACATTTTCCTCCAGAAGCTCGGTTGGGACGATGTGCTCCCACAAGAGTTGTGTACAAGATGGTCTGATTTTTTAAAAAATTACTCGGCGCTCGATCAGATCCGCATTCCCCGCTGGGTCGGCTTCCAACCACACCTAAAGGTAGAGCATCATGGGTTCTGCGACGCCTCGCTAATGGCGTATGGCGCCGCCATTTTTGTTCGAGTTGAGGTCGGGTCTACTGTATCGGTGAACTTGCTAACGGCAAAGACGCGGCTGGCCCCAGTCAAGACGGTGTCGCTCCCGCGGCTGGAGTTGTGCGAAGCCGTCCTATTGTCCGAGATGGCCAACGCCACTCTTCCGAAGATGCCCGGCCCCGCGTCCGCCCTCCACTGTTGGACGCACTCAACAATTGTTCACGCCTGGTTGCACACGCCGGCATGTCATTGGACAACGTTCGTGGCAAGCCGGAGATGAAGAAATGGGCGCATGTCCGCTCTAAACACAATAAGGCAGATCTCGCTAGCCGGGGGGTGGCGCTTCAAGACCTCGCGAAGAGCCAGCTGTGGTGGCATGGTCCTGCCTAGCTGCAAGGGCCGCGTTGCCATTCAATGCAATGGCTCCCCCGAGACGGAACTCGAATAGCTAGCAGTCAAGGTCCATATTGCGAAGGCCTCCCGGAAGATGTTCTTGAGCTTTTTTCTACATTTGACAAAGCGTTGGGAGTCATCGCCTATGTTCGTCCGTTCATCCAGCGCGCGCGAAAGACCAAGTCTGCGTTTGAGAGGCATTTGACATCTACTGGAATAGCGTCGGCCGAACGTCTCCTAATTTCCGTCTCACAACGCAGGAACTTTACCCTCGAGATCGACTGTTTAAGCCAAGGGCGGCCAGTTCCAGCATCCAGTCTGATTCAAAATCTGAACCCGTTCCTTGATTCGCAAGGGCTCATAAGACCGTGCGGCCGGGTTACAGCCTTCGAGCCTCTCCAGTATGACGAACGGCACCCGGTAATCCTTCCATACAACGGTCGTTTTTCCAGACTCCTAGTCCAGTTTACGCATCGAATTACGCTGCACGGGGGTAATCAGCTGATGATCCGGCTGATCCGGTCCAAGCTCTGGATTCCGAAAGTAAGGAATTTGATCAAGTCCATCTTCTATTCGTGCAAGGTATGCGTCCACAAAAAGAAGTTGCAAACTCAACTCATGGGAGAACTACCTAAAGAACGCACGTCCTTCTCGCGTCCCTTCACACATACCGGTATGGCCTATGCTGGTTCCTTTCACATCAAAAACTACACGGGACGAGCCTGTCTCATTACTAAAGGATATGTGCTAGTGTTTGTGTGCTTCTTCACTAAGGCCATCCATTTAGAGCCGACGTCTGACCTTACTACTGAGAAGTTTCTCGCCGCCTTCGCCCGTTTCGTTTCCCGGAGAGGATGCCCCGTCAAGTTCAATCGGACAATGGGAAGGCTTTTGTGGGCGCGGCTAGTCAACTTTCCCGCGATTTTCTTCAGGCTCTTAAAGGGGCTGTGACGAGTGCCTATAGTCATCAGCAGCTTCTTTGGGACTTTATCCCCCCGGGAGCCTGACACATGGGAGGCTTGTGGGAGGCAGGCGTCAAGAGCTTCAAGACCCTGTTCTATAAGTCTACGGCCACGTGGAAATACACGTTCGAAAAGCTGTCCACTCTCTTGTCTAGCGTGCTTGAATTCGCGTGCGCTCTCACCAATGTCCGAAGACCCCGCTGACCTGTTAGCCCTTACTTCTGGGCAGTTTCTTGTTGGAGGGCCTTTCCTAGCTGTGATGGAACCCGAGATCAAGGGGGATACCACGACCATTTCTAACCGCTGGTAACACCTGAAGGCGCTTCATCAGCAATTCCGACTGCGATGAAGGAAAGAGTACCTCAAGGAACTCCATAGGCGAAATAAGTGGCGAGCCCCTGCAAGAGATCTCCGTGTCGGGGAAATGGTGGTTGTCAAGAAAGACAACCTTCCGTCCAATGAGTGGCGATTAGGCCGAGTTGACGCGGTGTTTCCAGGATCTGATGGCGATGTCCGTGTAGTCCGCATCTGCGAGGACTCATCAAACGTCCCACAGTGAAGGTCGTCCTTCCAATGGAAGCATCCGCCTGGCTTCAATAACCTGTCGACAATCCACTTCAATGTTACACGTCTCTGTGCTGTTCCGTAGTTTCAATTCGTAGCGGTACAAGTACTGATTGCTACTTTTTTTTTCTCTTCATCCTAGTCCGCCAGTCACAGCACGATGTCGCCACGCCCACGCAGCGCCAGATGTTCTCGAGGTCCCACCTCATACGGTTGCCGAGTCTGCAGGGAGATCTTTACGGAAGTGGCGTTTGCGTTTGAGTGCCAAGAAGCGGCTTCTCGTACAGTGCTTGAAAATTGGTACTGCCCCACTTGTTGGGCCCACAAGCATTCCGACGGAGCGTGTCGACGAGGGGACGAATGCTGCAAAACGTGTGGCCAGGTTCATCACACTCTACTGCACCTTTCCGAAGTACCGTTGGCTCAGCGCCGGCCGCGTTAGGAGGCGCTTCAGTCGCCGGGCGCCTACCCGCGGAATTCTACAGTCGCACCACGGCGGGCCTCATCCGCCCCTGGGCCCTCGTCCGCCGCTCCACGCCGCTCTTCACCCGCTCCTCGGCGTTCGTCCGCCGCGCAACGGC
>VNJU01004098.1:0-11246 GCA_008042675.1 Drosophila seguyi
ATTTCTAGAGTCAGTGTGATCCCGTACACTCTCTTTCTCTCCCTCTTCCTCCGGACTCTCAGTCCACTGATCTTCCAATCCGCTCTCCCAAGCTAGGCTTAAGACTCCTACTTTTATATATTTCAGTTCTAATTTACCATTACCATTTACAAATAAACACAGACGCACGACGCGCAAAACCCCGCAAAGTATTTCCGTGTTTTCCTTATCGAGTGCATTTCAGATTAAAGCCACCCCCCTCCGAACAATACGGAAACTTTCTAAGGGATCGCCAGCCAAGGCTGTTGCATGCGATCATGGTAGGGTGGGGTTAATGGATGCTAACTAACAGCTCAGCATCCACAAATAGTTGGAATCTGCCACTCTCTTCCTCTTCCTGTTCTCTTCGGTCTGTCTCCTCTCTCTCTCTCTCTTTCTCCTTTCCTATCCCAGCACGCGAATGCATATAATTGGTAAATAAAATGGAATGCGCGAGCCTTTTTAAGAACAGCTTTTTTCATACTCCCACTCATCTACCGAACTAATTTTGAGCCGGAACAAGCGCGAGCAATTCCTCTGCTCTTTCAACTTTACCATCAGCTCGTTTCCCGAAATCCGTTGTATGTTACAAAGTGAGGAACACCGTGCAAAAATTAATGCCCATAACAGAGATCTATATGCACGAAATCACCTAATCGATCTCTTGATAGCCTGCCACCTCGAAATCGGCCAATGCGAGCGGGAGTTCGTGTTTTTCTGCAGTTAATGGTCATGTGAACACTTACATTTGTTGGAAAATTATGCACATTGGAATTTGACACTTAACGATGCATCGATTTCTTCTTCCCCACATCAAATACGTATGTTATACCATTATATTATTGACATGCTTTCCATCGAATCCACTTGATTTGTGGAACAAATATAAAGATTTAATGGCCGAAGACTTTTTAAATCGAATGCGTCATTACACCAGAAATCGCGATTTGCTGATCTCATTCGAAATGTATAACGAGGCATTGATATCAATTGAAGATATGTGCCTTTCGATGGCAAAAAAAGCATTAGGTCAATTAGGTATGCCTTCACCGAATCGTCCAATGCATGATTTATTTGATCGAGAATTGCAACGTGAACAGCCGCACAATATCAATAAATTGCAAACATTTGTGAATTCGAATTTACCAAAATTTAACGAGCAACAAAAACATGTTGACGATACCATTACCATTATGAAAGCAGTACAAAATTATTTTGGTGGATTGTATTTTTTGGATGCTCCTGGAGGTACGGGTAAGTCATTTGTGGTATCATTGATTTTGGCAGCCATTCGGTCACAACAAAAAATTGCATTGGCACTTGCTCCGTCAGGAATTGCTGCTACTTTATTAGATGGTGGACGAACAGCACACTCAGCATTAAAATTGCCGTTAAATGTGCACGTTTGTTTGTATTCATTGATTGATATATTTAAAATACATTAGTGCTAAATACTATATTATGTTTAAACGTATAGGTGACTCACAATCCCACATGCAACATATCAAGAAATTCTGCAATGGCAAAAGTTTTGCAGCAAGCAGCAATTATTATATTGGATAAATGTAAAATGAACATGCCAACGAAATCTATTTTCACATTCAAGAAAAATTGCCAAGCGCACTGACATCATATAAATCTTTTGATAGCGGAATGAATGAAGATGATGCAGTAAATTATACAGTTGAATTTTTAAATTCCCGAGAATCGCCTGGTATGCCACCGCATTGTTTGAATTTAAAAATCGGCTCCTCAATAATTTTACTACGGAACTTAAGTGCACCAAAATTGTGCAATGGAACAAGATTGGTTGTAAGAAAGAGAAAATTGATGCCGAATTGAATTGAAGCCACAATATTGACTGGAAAAGCGAAAGGAGAAATGGTGCTCATACCGCGTATTCCGTTGATACCAACAGACATGCCATTTGAATTTAAGCGAGTGCAATTTCCAGTGCCATGTCATTTATAAGGCACAAGGACAAACGCTTCAAGTATGCGGATTGAATTTGGAAGAGCCGTGTTTTTCTCACGGGCAGCTATACGTGGCCTGTTCACGAGTTGGCATTCCAATCTCTTTATTAGTATAAGCTCCAAATGGACAGACGAAAAATATAATTTATCCAAATGTTTTGGATTGAAAATAACAATTTTCAAATAAAAACAAGAAAGAAAGCTAACTTCGGCATGCCGAAGTTTAAATACCCTTGCAGTAACTAGAAGAAAAAGAAGAAAAATGTTCTGACTTTTTCGCTTTCTCGAGTACTGTCATAAAATAAATCTTGCCAGCGCAGAATGTTGCAGGCGAAAAAAGTTGCAAGCAACAAAGCCAAACAGATATATATATTCCTATGGCAGCTATATGATATAGTGGTCCGATTTTGATAAAATTAAAACCGAAATTCTGGAAGAATACAAATTGGCCATGTCTCAAATTTTATGAAAATATTTGAAAAATTGGCTTAGTTTGATTTTTTTTCTCAAAAATTTCCGATTGTTTCTATGGCAGCTATATGATATAGTTGTCCGATTTAAAAAAAAGTAAAAGCGAAATTATATAATAATACAAAATTACCATACCAGATTTTGTGCAAATATGTTAAAAATTGGCTAAGTTTTAATTTTTTTCATTAAAATTTACCGATCGTTCCTATAGCAGCTTTATGATATAGTCGTCCGATCCGACCGTTTCCGACTTATATAGTAGTGAGAGCATATAGAAGACTATCTGCAAAGTTTCATTCAGATAGATTTAAAACTGAGGGACTAGTTTGCGTAGAATTGGACGGACGGACAGACGGACATGGCTAAATCCACTCGGCTGTTGATGCTGATCAAAAATATATATACTTTATAGGGTCGGAAATGTCTCCTTCACTACGTTGCAAATTTCTGACTAAAATTATAATACCCTGCAAGGGTATAAAAATGACTTTCATATAACAAATTCTATGAATTTTTCATTGAATTTTAAGACTGCATGCGGCGAAGCGCATAGGGCCCGCTAGTTATTTTTATAAAAATTCCAACAGACTAATTCAGTAAGAAGTTTAAGGGCGTTTCCATCTCCACATTAGTGGTACCGTATTTGTTTCCGGCTGAGGGAATATTATTCAGTTATTTCGCCTTACTCCGCAACTAAGCAATAAATATTCCGATTGGTTCCCAAATTCCAAATCCAGCTTCGACAGTAAATTTTCCTAAAATATATCCAGAATGACTTCGATTCTAAATAAATGTACGATGACCTGTGACCTTCTGAGTCACTTCGAGTCCAGATTCTGCAATCCAGCAGAACCCAATCTATCTAAGTATATATGCCAAGTTCATGTCGACCAAGTCCGAGAGCTATCGAATAAGGTCGAGAAAGAGCACGAAGCTTGTTTAGAGAAAATTTCAGTTGGCTTAGAAGGCGCGGCGGACACCTTGCCTATTGCAAAAGGTAAAATAAGAGTATTCCTATTTTATTTACGAAAGGTGTTCCGCCCGGATCATGGAACCCATTCCGCCCCAAAATTCCTTTCCGTCTGGCTGTCGGCCTCTTCCGTGCGATACGGAAATTATCTCTGGCGATTATATTCGCTGCCCCACGTTGCGAGACCTTTTCACAGCGATCTATATAGACAATCCTGCACTGCCCCTGTCAAACAGTTTTCTTTCTTTTTTGAGATAATATCCTTTTTTTTATTTTACGTTAAGCAACCAATTTAATGGTTATAAAAAGTAGGAACTAAAGAGAGTAACAAACTTAACATGGAGAACATGAGAGAAAGAATAAACTAACAATTTTTGATTACATGAAATAATACTTAGTTTTTGACTACTGCT
Source organism: Drosophila seguyi (assembly GCA_008042675.1). Taxonomy (NCBI): domain Eukaryota; kingdom Metazoa; phylum Arthropoda; class Insecta; order Diptera; family Drosophilidae; genus Drosophila; species Drosophila seguyi. The sequence continues at coordinate 3,846 of VNJU01004098.1, forward strand.
GAAGAACTTGTGATCTTTGCCTCCCTCTTGTCCAGAGGTCTGCTGTGTGACGCCTCTTCAGTCTTCTACTGGACGTCGGGATAGCTTATGCAGCCGCTAGGGGGTTGGTGTGGGCCTGAAGCCGATCGTTGTAGCGACTCGAGTGGCAATTAATCTGCTCTCTAATAGTGGGAACGTTGAGGTCGTTTGCAATGTCAACATTTCTCGCGTACCAAGACGCGTTTGTAACCGAGCGCAACGCCCGGTGTTGAATCCTTTGCTCTTTCATAATGTTTGGGTCAGAGGTCGTACCCCATATCTGGATCCAGTAGGTCATCGAAGGAACCACAATGGCTTTATAGAGCAACAATTTGTTGCTGAGACTTAGCTTGCGCGGTGGTTTCAGCATCCAGTTCAGCTTTTTAAGCTTCCAGCGGCAAGTTGCTGCGATTTTGATTGTGTGCTGCCTCCACGTGAGCCGCTTGTCCAGGATCATTCCCAGGTGATTGCGCAATGAGCGTGTCCTGCAATTTAACCCTAGGGAGGATTTTATGACTCAGGGAAAACTTTAAATGCTGGGACTTGTTGGCATTGATGTATATGTTCCACCTGTTCGTCCACTCGCTATATTGGTCCAAGAATTGTTAGGATTTCTGGATGCCTCCAATCAACACGGCGAGTTTGCGATGTAAGCTGTATCATCAGCATACGTTGCCAGAAGGGTACCCGGTTCCCTGGGATATGGCAGATCAGAAGTGTAAAGGGTGTATAGTACTGGACTCAGAACACTTCCCTGCGGAACGCCAGCTCGACTGCATCTAATAGTTGATCTTTCACCTCTCACTTCGACCATGAATTTCTCCTCCAGCAGATACGAGGAGATATTGTGCAGGCGGCAAAATGGTTCTAAGCTTAAAGAGCACGTCATCGTGCCACACTCGATTAAATGCTTCTTTCACATATAGGAAGAATGCAGAGCTGTACTGCTCGTTTTCAAAGGCATCTAGAATATGTTGCGTTACTGGATGAGCTTGTTCTGGAGTTCCATGGTGGTTCCGAAAGCCGAACATTCTGGTATAATGTTTTGAATAAAAAGTGATTTTATTTTCTTTTGTCGGAACAACTTGTACCGCTCTGAACGTTCTTTATTAAATTGAATTCATAATTCTTTACATATTTAATTCTTACCAAATAAGTCGCAGCTGCGCCGACAGCGAAGCCGGCAGCAGAGCGGTTAGAACTAATGTATCTATATATGCATATAAGTAAGCGACGCCGAAGAGTCGCAGAAGTAGGGAGGAGGTATTATGTTCACGTAGTGACAATGTGGTCGCGCATGTAAGGTATGCAGACTCAGCACTTAGCAGGCCCATAGCTAGGGTCTTTGAATTGTTGAATAAGTGCATAATATATTTGTATTTCTGCATAACACTGAGTACAGTATGCATTCGCTATGTGAACATACTACATCTGCCTCCTTTTGAAAAATAATGTATTATAATGGAGTTATTTTCTAATTATCATATATTTATTTCAATTTTTTTTGTATGAATTTTTTTTTTGTTTCAGTATAAAATTATTGTTTTCACTATTTTTGTTTTTTTTTTTTTATATTGATTTTAACCTATCCTTATGAACTTTTTGTTCCTTATTTTTCTTATTTTTTATTACTATATTATTATTATTTTCTATTCTAATGACCTCAAATGGTCATATATAAACTGGTTCTAACTTATGTGCTGTTTAATTTTTCAATAAAACTTTATCTCCTACGTTTATTTTAAAATCTGATATCCTATTGTCTTATTTTATTATTATCTAACATTATACGGGCCCTCTTATACGCGTTTTCTAATCGAAATTTAACTTCCTTAGCATAGTCATCTATATTGTATAACGGGTCTTTTCTATCTATTTTATTAAAATGTATTGGCAAGTTGCTTGGCTTACCAAATACTAGTTTATATGGACAGTAATTATGGGTCACCGATGGTGTAGTGTTAAAACAATACACAAAATAATGTAACCATATGTCCCAATCAGTTTTGTCAACTGAGATATATGAACGAATGTACACGTTGAGGGTTCTGTGACTTTTTTTAACGGTACCCAAAGTCTGGTGATGATGTGCAGTAGACGTTATGTTGTCTATTTTGATATATTGGCACAAGTCATAGATGATCGATTTTTTTTCATTCTGTTTCCATGTCCGTAATGAACGTCTTCATTGGACCGTACTTTAGAATAAAATTTTCAAAAATTGCTTTAGCGACAGTATTTGCACTTTTATTTGCAATTGGTATGGCAACTAAATATTTTGTTAGGTCGCAGATTAAAGTGACTGCCTTTGGAAGAACTGACCTAAGTCCAGAATTCCATTGGTGTACAGATCGCTAGCATCAATTCTCGCAACAACTTTATTTCCATGTCTCAATAAACATTTGGGTTCTGTTATTCGCAAGGTCACTACCTTACGTACTTCGTCATTTTTTATGACTACATATACATACGTTGGGCTCAGAAGCGTTGACAATAGATTGCTTTGGCAAGTCTAATTGTTTATTTCCTGCGCAGGATTTTTTCTGTTTACTTTGATTTCGCGTAGTGACTTTTAAAACTTTTCAATTAATGTTTATAAGTTCCTTGATGCTTATTCTTGATAACGCATCTGCAACGTGATTGTCTTTGCCCTTTAGGTACTCTACAGTGAAGTCATATTCTTCTAATTCTAGCCTTATTCGGGTTAGTTTAGAGCTGGGATTTACCATCGAAAACAAATACGTGAGTGGTCTGTGATCTGTTTTGACAGTAAAGTGCTTGCCATAAATATATGGTCTGAAGTGCAATATGGCCCAATGGATTGCTGCTAGCTCTTAATCCGTGGTACTCTTGTTACTTTAACCTTTTGTAAAGGATCTTGATGCATATGCAACTGGAAGTTGGAGTTCATTGTGGCTTTAAGTTAAAATCGCTCCACACGGTTGTTTGCTTGCATCCGTGATTATGCAAAACTCTTTGCTAAAATCTGGATATTGTAACAGAGTTGGCTGCATTAGGTGACTTTTTAGGCACTCGAATGCATTTTGGCATTCAATTGACCATTCAAAAGGAACATTCTTTTTACATAATCTTGTTATGTACCGTGAAAAGTCGGCGAAATTCTTTATAAAACTTCGGTAATAATTGCAAAATGCAACGAATCTTCTAGCGCTGTCCGCATCGTGCGGGACTGGATAATTTTTGATGACGTAATATTTCTTGTCATCTGGCAAGATTCCTTTATCTGTGCATTTGTGACCCAGAAAAGTCACTTTACGCATGAAAAATGAACATTTGTCGGGATGTAATTTTAAATTATTTTTTCTGCACAGCTTAAACACGTCAGTCAAATCTTGTGTTGAATTTTTATTAAGTGCAATTTGGTGAAAACCTGAAATAAAATCAAGGCGGGAAAAAAATTTTGCTCTGCCATGTTGATCCAGTATATCTTCAATTCTTGGAAGAGTTAACTTATTAGCCAAAAGTTTTTTATTAATTTGACGATAGTCAATTACTAATTGCCATTTTTTATCAACTGAGCCCGGAAGGGCTTTTTTCGGAACCAACAAGAGTGGACTATTATATTCTGATACGGATGGTTCGACTATGCGATCCGTAATCAGTTTCCCTACTTACTTCTGGATTTCTTCCAGATGGCTATGTGGACTTATATAGTTTTTAATATACACTGGTTCTGTGTCTTTCAGCCTCATTTTTGTTTATAAAAGTTGTTAGTTGTGATGGGCTCTGTTTCAAGACCAAACACATCACTGTACATGGTGTATTATTCCAGTAGTTCTGTTTTAAACTGGGTTGGAAAATTCTTAGTTAGTTGAGCTAGGACAGTTTTTAGTTTTCTATGGCTTGGAGGAGTTTGACCTATTTCATAGTTCGAAAGTGATTCATACTGCAAGTTACTGATATTAATCAAATGCATTTGATGTTGTTGCAATTGTGTTTGCAACATAAATGCCTTTTTAAATTTCCTGATTAGGAATCAATATGCTTTCCTCATTCGAAGGTACCTCTATTTTTTGGACGACTTGCGTTCTTGCTGGTAAATATATTGAATTATTACCAGAGTTAAACTGTATGGGAACATTGATTGCAAACTGTAAGTTAGATGGTCTCAATGTAAACAATGTAAATTAGGTTTTTGCACCTAAAGGTCACTGCTGGTTTTCCGGGTTGTTTTAAACAGCTCGGATTTTTCTGGTATTGGTATTATTGTTGGAGTTGCGTCATTGGCCTTCTCGATAATTGCCTCGGTCATTGTAGCGCCGGTTATAGTTGTTATAACCTCCGCGGTTTTGGCTGCCTCGGTTATATCCACCTCGTTGTTGTCCACCTCGGTCAAGATAACCTCCGCGGTTCGCTACATTATTGTAATATAGCACGGCATTTGAGTGCCCAGTTGCGTCAGTGCAACTGTTTACAAATTTGGAAATTGCATCGTTTATGTTATTGAACGTGCCTGCCTGAAAGATAAGTTTTACCTTATCTATTGAACAGTTTTTGGTCATTGCCTTTACAGCGTGTGTTTCGCTGTATTTGGCTGCCAGTTCTTGGTCTAGCCCATCATTAATATAGGCTCCCTCTAGAGCTTTAGTTAACAGCTCCACCTCTTGAGTGTAAACGTTCGCTGTTTTGCTCTTTTGTTGTAGGTTCAGCAATTTTGCTGATAATACCTCCACTGATTCACCTTTTACAGCGGCCTGAAGCTTGTTTATGACTTCGATTATAGTTGCCTCACTGTTTATTAGGTTTCTGGCGGACCCTTTTAATTTCGTCTTAATTATTGAAACGGCCTGTTGCTCATGTTCACCTTTTATGGTGTCGACTATAGTGAGAGCATCTAAAAAACTTCTTAAGTTTTCCGCTTTACCATCAAAAACTGGAATAAGCTTTGATGCTGTGTTTATAAATTCAATATTTGTCTGAGCCATTGTTAAATGCATATTTGGCGTTGCACTTTCGACATCAATGCTTTCTGGTTGTTTGGTTATTGTTTCTTCCGAAGCCTTAACGTCCGTTGACAGCAACACATATGGGTCAAATGATGCCGGTGTGCTTAGTATAGACGGGCAAATAGTTGTAATTTATGCCTATTTGATACACTAATCAGTTGTTCACGCAAGCGTCTTAAAACGTCTGACGCTTGCACCCAGTTTAAACTGCTTAGTCTGTTTTTATTGTCTGAGACCAATTCACGGATTTTATTGTATTTTTCAACAAGTATCTCAACGTCTTTTATCTTGGTCTGATTTGAAATTACAGCGCTTTTATTTAAGCACTTAAAGGATTTATCAAATTCTATTCGTATTTCTATTATCTCTGACAGCTGTCTGGACCATTCCATTTGACAATGTCATACGAGATCGCACTTGCTCTAGAAATTAAGGGTCTTTAGGCCAGAGCACTCTATTTATTTTCTGGCCGACACTGACTGCACGTAGTTGCAGTAAACACTGTCCATTGGTCCAGGGCAGTCGGCTGGGCACTTTTTTTCCCGTTGCGGGAGCACTTTTGAGGCTGGAGGTGCTATAACTTCCGGATTGGTTACAGTTTTTATTCCCGATTGAGTTGGGACTTGCGGGTTTGTGTATTGGAGTCTTGATGTAAGAAAATCAAGCTCGCATTGCAATTTTTGGGCTACTGCCTACGCGTGAGGGGGTGTATTTGAATATAATAGCCAGCTTAAGTGTGCTACTCTTTTTTTATTTTATTCTTTACACCTCCGCGTTTACCCATTACGTCACTTTAATTGTCATATAAAAAAAATTCATAAGGATTGCGTAGAGGAAAAGTTTTCATGCAAGTGCGTTATTATATAAATTTCTCTTTTTTTCGTTTAAAAACAGTGAGAAAGTAATTTCAAAAAAAATATATGAATGTATTTATTTATTTATTTTATTTTATTTATATCTTTTTTTTTTTCTTTGTTTTTATATATATAAGTTAACACCACAAATGTTTTGATAAGAACATTTGGAGCTGCACGCGTATCCGCTTGCGCAACGCTCGTCAGCAAAGGCACTTGGGGTCGCACGAGCGTCCGGTTGCAGAACATACGTTGCACCTGCACGACATAAAAGTGCAAACGTAGCGTCTGCCCAATTTCCGTGGGAAGCAGCGTAGCCAACGAGTGCAGCGACGCCGGCAGCATAGGTGGGCAGGCGAGGTTAGGTAGGGACAAAATTGTAAAACTAAAATCAGTTCTGTTTTTGTGATTAATGAATAAAGACCTATTGGTCATAACTAAATAAAAAATATTATTTTTTTAATTAAACTCTATTATGAGTTAACTGGCGCCCAACGTTAAAAAGGGCTTGTGCGCGATACTAAAGTCAATTTAAAACAACGTGAAGTACGCGCAACCTGTAAGTGCACCCGATTGGCTGCCCTGGTTAATTGTGAACGTTCGAACAAATTTTTCATCAAATCTCGTAGTGAACTGAGAAACTGAAAAAAAATCCCATAAGTGCATCCATTTGGCTGCCAAGGATTAAAACGAACTACCGCTGATAAACGCACCCAATTGGCTGCTCCAGCGATACAATCAAGCCCAAAAAAGCAAACGAACTCACTTACATCGGTCTGCAGACGTTGGTCGCAGACAACTGGTTCGGAGGTGCTGGAAGAGGTACCCCAGTAGATCAGCGAAAAGGAAGAATACCCCCCAGCCAGTCCAGGATGTATTTTATAATGTAAATAGTATTAAGTGAAAAGAAAACAAATCAAAAAGAAACAAATAATCAAATTAAGCAATTGAAAAGTTAAAACAAAAGGAATAAAACTTGAAAATAAAAATTAAAATAAAAAGAGGAAAAAAACCAATTTTAAATAATTAAAATCAAGTACTTTTTGAAATATTGAAATTCAAGTAAACAATTATAATAAATTCAAGTAAAATACATAAATTCAAACATTATTTCTAAACGTTAATTAAGATAATAATATCTAAGAAAAATTAAGTAAAAGAAAACAGTTGATTCAAGTAAAGCAAATGAATTAAATTAAAAAACAATCAATCAAATATATCAAAAATAAATAAAAAAAAAATTCTTAAACTTTAGTAAAGCAAATTTTTTTTATTAAAAACAATTAACAGATTATAAAATTAAAAAATTAAAAAAAAAAAAAAAAAACTCATAAAAATCTTTATCACACTGCAAAGCAATTGAAACATTTCATTTCCGCATTTCATTTCATTTCAACTCCGCTTGCTTATTTTTGCTACTGCCGAACCAAAATTTTAAAAGAAAAATGGCCAATCCAAATAACCTTGTAAGACCCCCCATTTTGAACGCACCGGTAAACCAGCAGCAGAATCGAGTCCTTCCAATCAATATGGCTGGTATGCAGGATGAAATACGGGTAATG
>VNJU01004103.1:0-40470 GCA_008042675.1 Drosophila seguyi
TGATTTTGACCGCAATGGATAAAGAATAGTGTGACCATCAACGAAGAATACTCGAAATCTTCATAGGTGGCGCCAGTCTCTCACAAGAAGCTTCCAAAGTCAGCTGTTTCTACGCGAGCAATCGGACACAGTAAAAGTGCCGAAATTATTACAATTCTCAATTTAAAAAAACTCAATAAAAACACAAGAACTGGTAAAATTTTTTAAATAATTTTGAACCAGTGGGGCTTGGACTATCTATTTTGTATTGTCAAATGTTAACAGTCGCTGTTATATTTTTGTAATTTGCTGTTAAAGTGTGCCGTCTAAAATATTTTAAATCTTTCTTTAAATGCAATCTTTCAAAAGGTATATAAAGTGAGTCCCACCTAGTCCCACCTTGATACCTATTGTGTGTTTTAGAGCAATTAATACTTATTCAATTGCATATAGTGGGAAATGCCACATTTGACCACATTTCTTGATTTTTGTAATAAAGAATCCCAACATATTGTATGAAAATGCCTACTGAAAAGCTGTAATAATGTCTGTATACTCATGCTAAGTGATTAATACCAAATCAAATTAATTAAATATAGTAATTTGGGTAGGGTACAGTCTTAAAAGAAAATGTAGAAACGTGTAAAGTTTTTAAAATCCATTTTTATACAATTATAGGCAATATAAGCACTATTTTCAGATTCTTCTGATGAAAACTAAAGGAATTATTGGTCCGATTTCTATAAAATTTTGAAAATGTAGTTAAAATTACATCATCTTAAAGTAACCAAAGTTTTATAAATTTATCTCAAAAATTTCCTTATCGTTCCTACGAAAGGTATAGAGTATAGCTTCCTGATCCGTATATCTTTAATTATGTAACATCCTATAAGTACAAAATTACTATTGGTAAAATTTCAAGTTGATATCTTTAAGATTAACGGAGTTATTAATTTTGGCCAAGAAAACTGGTCGGCTGGACCATAGTGCAATGCTGCCAGACCACTAAAGTTAAATGGTGGTGCTTGTCTGCTTTCTTGCACACTCAACTGCTTGTTGCGTGTTCACTGCTTGTTTTTCACCCTGCTTTCGTGAACCGGTAATACAAAAGCAGTGCAAAACCAAAGACAAGAACCGTGGTTTCAGGACAAGGTGAAATTTAAAATGAATTATTTTTTTTTAATTAAGAATAGTATTGTGTGTAGGTAGTGTGGTTAATAATTAAAATTGTTTTACACCGATTTTTAGTATCTGAATAAATTTAATAAAACATAAATTCTAACTACGAGGAGTGTGTTTATCTATTATTATTATTCGCGGGGTTTTAATTATTTATTATAAACAATATATTATTAAAATTAATATTTAAGAAGAGTGCTTTGTATACTAATGTTTAAAACGGCAACTCTCCTGGCAATTAACCTACCCCGTGTCAGACTTTCTCAATTAACGCTAATTGCCGCCGCCTAAGAGAGCGTAAAATTAATTAAATTTACTTGGATTTTTGCACCTCAACTTGACTGGGGGTGCCATTAATTAGTGGCCAACGGTAATTTTTGCCTGAAGCTTGAGTGTTGAGTTGCCGCGGCTCTTGAGCAATCTCAGCTCGCTCTGGTGGATTTTGTCAACCTGATTGGCCGGAAGTTGCCCTCGATGGCAAGTGTTCGCCGTTCTTGGCTCTTGCCACCCACAGAGGACACAACGAGCAATTACTCGTTCTCACTTCCTTACACTCTCTACATAATTAAAAATCAAAAGAGGGCAATCCATTGTTCTATTTAAAATTTCGACATATATAAATATAAAATTAGAAATAAATTGAAATTAAAAACAAATATACTATTTGTATTACTATCATTTTCAATTTAGTATTTATAACCCAATTTTTCTGGTCAAAAAACTATTTGGCGTGATATGTCCTTGTTCTTCGGAGTTTTTTTTTTACCGTATTGTCTAGCACACTTTTAAGGGTTTTTCTTTTATTTACTGTTTCCATTATATTGCCATTATATCAAGTATAGTTTACGTTAAACATTGGCTTTATAAGTATTTCAGGATACCTATGAATTATATTACAAAATTATGTGATAATAAAATTATACTTTCATTAAATTTATTGGTGTTTTTACTTACCACAAAATACAAATTTCGTTCCTAAAAGGAAAATTAAACCAAACAATTTGCTGCTTATGACAACGTGTCTTTTATTTTGATTTTTCCAATTGTTTTCGTTTATTCTTATGTATATATCTTGTGTGTGTGTTTTTTGTTTTGTGTGTGTTTTGTGTAGAATTTAAATACATTTTATATTTAAGTTTAAATTTATGCTATGCACTTCGATCTGCGTTTAAAACATAAAAAATTGCACCGCTCGTTGTTGTTTGTTTTTGTTGGAAATTTATTTTCTTTCGCTAAGTGGTTTTCGCGTTGCCGTTCCCTTTCCTACCTCCTCTTTTTTATTTCCTTTCTTCCCTTTCTCTGGGGCTGCCTTCTCCCTCTAATTTAACAAAGCTTACGGTTAGTTTACAACTGGAGACTTACATGCAAATGTTGGCTACGTTTAACTTTAATCTCGCGTTTTCGGTTGTATTCGTTATCCTTCTGCGTAATACCCTGTTCAGGGGGTATTTAGCCCAATTGGACTTTCAATTTCAATCAAAATAAGGAGGTAAATTTATGATATATTTTTAATAAAAAAAATTGAATACTTAAAGCGTACTTCACGTCCAAATGCAATTTCGAAATACGGATTGAAAATACAAATTGGAATAAAAATTAGCTATTTTGAAAGTTATTTTACTTATTTAAAGTGTTCTTTAACAGTTTAATCTGAACAAATACCATATAATTAAGAAACTCTTCAAATTTTGATCAAAATTGATTACCAAGGTCGTCAGGCTTCCTATTTACTTGCCTTGCCACCTTTTTTTTGTGAGCTTTTCCTAGGTCATGGACAAGTTTAACTCCTCGCTGCCATTGGAAGATGGTGGTCAGAAGATCACCGTTAGCGGTCGCCGGAAGTCTGCAGCGCCTCCGCCCCCGCCCCCTGATCCACTGCCGGTGCCGGCCGCCACCCCTACCCCCCCGACAGCGCCACCCGCCGCCGCCGCCGTGGCCAACTGACCGCCATACTGCTGTGCGTACTGGGCATAGTCAAGGCCCACGTCGCTGGGCGAGTGCAGGTGCGGCTTGGCCTCCACCACAATGCTGCCGCCCGCCTCCAGCTGGGGCGTGGCATCGCGGTCGTCCAGTCCGCTGCTGCTGTTGTTGTTGTGCGAGCTGGCACTGCCCCCGCCACCACCTCCGCCGCTTCCACCGAGCAGCAACTGTTGCTGCTGTTGCTGCTGCTGCTGCTGTTGTTGCTGTTGCTGCTGCTGCTGCTGGTGGTGGGATGCCGCGTGCTGCTGGGCGCCGTAGATCTTGGATATGTCGAAGGCATAGTTGGCCGCCCGATCCTGGTACATCTTGGAGTCGAAATACGCCTTGGTCAGGACACTGGGATCCAGGTAGGCGCTGTAGGCAGCGGCGCTCGCCTGCGTCGAGTTGCTGAGATACGAGCTGCGCTCCAAGGCGAACTTGTCCATCTGACCGGACAGGGTGGCCTGTTTTGCGAGAGGGCAGAGTGTAAAATAAATTATAAAAAATTGTTTAATTATATGTATTAGAGTTAATTTTAGACTAAAGCCTAAGGCAACCATGTCATATGATAATAAATAATTAAAGAAGATAAATGGTTTTCCTTATTTAGTATCTATAAAAGTCGGAAATCAACTGTATGCCAGATCATACGCAGATCTTTATTGTGTTGCAGGTTTTTTGGACAGTGGCTACGATTTTCCTCTTCAGTTCAATTCATTTTCAGTTTAATTTATTTTGAGCTATAAATCGGACTCTAACTTTAAGGGCTTAATATACCATCGATTTTTAGAATTCAGGCTTTAGAAGTTCAAGGGAATTCTTTGAAGGAGCTTGTGCTATGCTCCTGGTAGCTAAATCAAGTTCTCAAGTTGACTAAATGCTAGTTTAAATCCTAATTAATTTAAATTGTAATATTATTTCCATACACCCTTTTAATAATCTCTAATATCTACCTAAGTATATATACATCATTTCCAATTTTACTTGCATAAATTTTCAATCAATCAATAGTATGGCTTTACTGTTTACATCATTGATAAACCCCTTGGAAACCCCAAGCCTCCCCTTGAAACACTCCCACTCCCACTTTGAACTCAACCGCAAAGGCCTGGAGTTACTTAACCTTCTGATTAGTGCAAATTGCTTAACACTTTTGCGGCTTTATTTGACCAACTAATTGTGGATTCGGCTGAGGAGGATTGAGAACAGAAACAACCCCTGACGCAACTCCCCCGTAATGCAAACCGAAACCGTCTCAATTTAATTTTATTTGATTTGCAATACGTTTTTCATTGCTACACCAGTTGCCAGTTCTTGTTATTCATTCGCATAACGACTCGGAGGGGGAACGGGAGTGGGAATGGGAATGTTAACGGGTACTAAGCACATCAGAGGGTTGTTTTGCTTCATTTCCGTTTTGTTTTGAGTGGTTGCTCTCGGCCGAGGGGTTGTGCGCTCCCCTTTTTGCCCCGAAGCAAACACTTTGCTCTGGGCTATAATTATGTTGTTAACACATCATCATCACCATAGCCATCACCATCAGGCAAGGATGACGACCTGGCCCCCCCGAACATCCCTTGGGCTTGTCTACGGCGCCGGGAGCGTTTTGGATTACAATTTCATTTGATTTGCGCCCAATTGGGAATTAGTGCGGATTCGTAAATATTTTGATCCATTGCATTAACGAGTGGATAGTCTGTTTGTCTCGGTTCTTTGGGTTCCGGTTACTTATCCGTGTGGCTGTTAATTGATTTGAAAGGAGTGCCGTCTGAGTGGGTTATACAATGTTGTCTTTTTGGGCAGGTGGCGGAAGATGATGACAACACAGAACGGTGTTTAGCCAAGGATTGAGCGGCAGCTGTGTCAACATTTACGTTTTTCCAATTGTCGAGGATGCAGTTAATTGAACAAGCGATGAACCTTATTAATTATTTGTGGAATATATTTGACTATATCCTAAAAGTATCCCATGGAGATATCAATGGGAAATACTAAATAGATCTTCGGAAAAGTCAAATTTACAAGAGATATAAACCGCGAAGTCTTTTAAACTAAAAAGTACATTTATTTAAACAGAATATCATAACATTTTAAGGAACGGTTGACATTGACAGAAACCTGAGTAGCTGTCAACTTTTTTTCAAGTTGAAAAAAGGACACCTAATTCTCGAGATTGCCTCTCGATAATAATGATAATGTGAAGTTTTAAGTGGTTTTGTTAACAAACCCAATCATTTAGTTATGACTTACAGCAACATTATAAGCCTAATCGAGCGTTAAAAGAACTTTGTAACCCTTTAAGGTTCAATTTAGGCTTAGGAGGTCGTAGGGATATATTTGCTGTGCGATAAGTTCACCTGTTAACTATCCTTTATAGACAGATAGCATACACTCTAACAGTTCATAAATACGCAGCTTTAGAAGTATTTAAAGAAAGTAAAATATTTACCATTAGCAGCATTAATTATTTACCTATAATCTCTTTCCAAAGTCAAACTAACCTGAAGAAAATCTGATGCTCGATAGATAGAACTGCCAGGGCTTGTGAAAAGCTACCAAACAAAAGCTGGGGCTGGGCACGAATGCTGTCAGCAATTTGCCCTGTCAGAGGCTTGGATACCGCCCACTATGCAATTTTCTTGTAGCCTCCAAGCATTTCTTCGTTCCATCACTCAATCGAGATGTTGTTTGGCTTAAACTTAGTCTATTATTATCGCCGCGGCACGAGGTGTGTTATTATCGGGCGAATGTTAATGCCAGGTCTTCAACACCCGCAACATCGCATCTGCAACGCCACATCAATCACGGGGCCAAATAGGCATCGTCCAGGGACTTGTGTGCCCCTGAACAGAGCGCACAATGGTCGCGAACCGAGAGTCATGGCTTTTAATGGGCTTTGTTAATCAATTGGTGCTGCGCCTGGGTAGCTGACCACCTGATGGAGGAACAAAGCCCATGGCCCTGGCCGCTCCGTGACCATTCCCGGCATTCCCCTGCAGCTTTTCGCCGGGCAGCTGTTTCGCATTAAGGACATTTTTTGGCCCGATCAGCCAGTCCCACCTGTCCGGCTCTGTTTGTTTTTGTTTGTGTCCTGCCCTTGTTTATCAATTCGATCTGGCAAAGAGGGGGCTGCCCGCCGCAACTGCGACCTGCTAAACATGTAATGACAACTTGCCGGCCAAATCCTTTGGCATGACATGTCAGAAAACTCAATTGGGCCAGGATCTACCGCTTTTGCGCCGCTTAGTCATGATCGCACGGAGAAAAACTATTACTATCCTATGACATATAGCTCTATAGCTATATGAGGTTATAAATTATTATATATTTGAATTTTGGATGTCAGCCAATAACCAAATAACCTAATATTAATTAATAATTAATATTAATTATTGCATGACCTAATGATTAGTTTTAAAGTCCTGGATTTCCATTTACATTGTTTTTAATATTTTCTAAATAACAATAATGGTGCTGCCGGTATTTCTTTCTGTGCACCAAACTGAATGTTTTCCGCCTTTTAAAGTGGGCGTCCTCCGTAGGAGTTTGTAATTATGTTATTAAGGCGACCCCGCTGTAACCTCCGCCCATGTGAGCACACCACACTATATATTCGTCTGTAATTGGTCTGCGCTACCGTTCAGCCTTTTTGATGGACGTACTGGCACTTGAGCCTCAGATGGACAGCGACGGGAACTGGGACTGAGACTGGGGCAGGGAGCACGGGGCAGGTGGAAGGGGCATGATGGCACTCACCTGCGTCGTGGTCGGCGTCGATGTCTGGCCGAGATGGCTGCCCAGGTGATAGGCAGCCGCTGTGGGACCGGGCGCAAAGTAACCGGGCGTAATGCCTGCAAGTGAAGCGAACGACAAAGGGAGATGAGATGAGTTCGGTGGTGTTCAGTTTTCAGTTTCTCAATTTTTAGTGGGGTTAAGTTCTATTTAGGGCGGTAGGGGAACCGATAGGGTTAAGGGTCACAGTTGTGTGGAGGCAGTGATGATACTTAGGACTAGGTTTACATTTTGTTTAATAACTTTAATATTACTACATAAATGACAGAGGACTTAAACCCTTAAAAATGTGTTCTAAATTATGCTAAAATCTTGTATAAAGTAAAAATATAACATTTACACAGAATTAAATAAAATTTCACACTTTAGGACTTATTTTCATGGGTTAAAAAACCCCAATATTCTGCAGGGTTTCCAAACTCGTAGTGATCGGATCACTATAGATCATACGTTATTTAAAATTAAAAACAAAATAAAAACATTTGCATTCAAGATCAGAAGACCATGAACCAAACCACAGTGCCTCTCGGGGCATGAACTGCAGCTTCGATCCGGCTTGGCTTGGGTTTACCTTGGTGTGTGTTTAAAATAATTGCCACTCGAAGTATTTGCGCTCTTTGGTCGGTCAACTCTTTCATTTCGTTTAAATAATAATTTCTTCTTTCGGGGTCGCCAGCGCTATTTAATTGGTCGCTGAATCAGCTATTTTACGCGGCGGCGATAATGCCGGAGCCGGGAGAGAGTATCTGGGTATCTGATAGATGCCTGGAAGCCACTACCAATTGCCCTAAACGGTAGTCGTCCATCTGCTCTCGTGGCCTTTTGTGGCCAAGTTGATAATTACAGGCGCCGCTTATTGAGAAACTTCAGCATTTATTTCATTGATGGCGCTTTGGACTTGATTGAGAGTCCCGCCGAATTGGGATCTTCGGCCGAGCAATTAAATTCGCTTAGACAACAAAGTTTCTATGGACCAAAAACAACAATTTATTTGACCAAAAGATTGCTTTCTATTCGGCTCTTTGGCGACTTCAAGTAGCGACGGTTTCGGATGCCATCATCATTGTTATTATGATAATAGCGGATTAGGCAGTTGATCCATTGTTGTGGATCTTTTTGTAATGACCGGTTGCAGTAAACAAACGGAAGCTTACTTGGGCATCAAATTTGGATGTCTATTCTCTTACAGATAGAGCTTGAGCTGAATTTAAGGACTTCTAAAAAAATATGTACAAGAAAAGAAAAAGAAAAGAAAGAGAGGATGTTCCTGTTTTATAACCTCTTGTTCTTCCATCAAAATCACCCGTTTTGCTTGTGTTTAAGCTCCAACCATCCAACTAGACAGCGTTACAACCCGCTAATTCAATTAATTTCCGAATATATTTAAAGCACACACGCTCCTTTATTAAATGCATAAAGATATTTGTCATAAAATCGCTGAAATATACTTAGGTTTACTAATTCCACAGTTGAGTGCACTCTCTGCTCTCGAAATCCCTTTCCTTTCACAGAGTGCAGCGACGGGAAAGCCACGAGCAAGCTAAATAGACTAATTCGGTTTATTTATTACGCATTTCCTAGCATTTTTATTATCATTTCCGGCTGGCATAAATCATCCTGCACAGCGAAAAGGGTCCTGGCACTAACTTAAGCCGAGAAAACTTGCGTTAAATTGAGGGCCCGGGATCACGAGCGGGATACCAGTGGCTCGGGGTGAAAGACAAAAAACGTGACAAATGCTAATTTAAAACCTCCAGCCAGAGCCCGAAACTACATACAACCACCCACATCCACTCCCCGTTTCATGACCATAGAAAATCATGAATGGAAACTTATGCTCCTGCGCGGGCCTCATGTCTGATGGCTCTTCCCTGGCGTCTGGCCTGGATTGGCTTGGCTTCCTTCGCGCCGGGGTCCGCTCCTGTCACTCGAATGAGTTGCTAAGCCAGGATGATGACTTCACAGTTTGTCAGCCAGAGATGGGTGGTTCCCCGTTTCGGGTGGTTAAGGAAAAGATTGGAGGGTGGCTGGGGGATAGTTTGTTGTTCTCAAGCTCTTACCCCCGATTCCCGCATAATTCGTGTCACATTTGCATTTGTCTTGGGTTGCTGCCTCATCTCCCTGGAAAACTTTATTATTATTTTGCGTAGCTTTTTGCTTTATGGATTTTCAACTGTCCTGGTGCGGAATTGGCTTTTCACCCAAGGAATTTGCATGTTACTTTGGGTATATATGGAATAAAGGTTTTTAAAGTTATTTGCCAGGGAGTAAACATAAAGGCCTCTTGCACATATTTTTAGGTTGAATAAATACACTAAACATGGTGGGCTTTGGATATAATGATTAGTAATAAGTATATGACATCAAGGGAGTTTGGAAAAATGAGAAACATCCGTTAAATAATTATTATCTAAGCTACTTTTCCAATACATTTATGGCAAATAAATCTTCAAATACTTCAATTTTTCTTTTAAGACGCCGTTGCTTCCATTCCAAAACCAATTTTTTTTCAAATAGATTATTTAAAAGTTTAATGTTATATTTCTTGTTTATGTTTTTATTTAATATATTAATTTATTTCTCTTATTTAACGGACTTACCCGCTCTTAACGCCTCCACTGGCACCGAGGGATATGGCATGGGATAGGGATAGCCATCGCGTCTCAGGGCCTTCGGCTTCCGCCTGGGTCGGTACTTGTAGTCCGGATGCTCCTTCATGTGCATGGCCCTGCGGATAAACGGTCTTTACAGAATCCTGTACCCGAAACATGCTCGACAGACTCACCTCAAGCGCTTGGCCTCGTCTATAAACGGACGCTTCTCCTCCTCGGTGAGCAGCTTCCACTCGGCACCTGGAAATTGGAATTATTCTCGTAAATCCATTAGATACATTCGGGGCACTCGGAGCTCTTGTCGAAATCTGGCTACAACCATTGGAGTGCACTCACGAGAAGCTGTCGCAAAATGGGGGTTACCCCGATCCTGATCCCCCAGAACTCTTGTCTTGCCTTGTCTGCGCAAGAAGGATAACAGCAAACAATGTCGTTGTCGTCGAGCAGTGTTCCCCTCACCCTGCACTCTACACTCCCCACAAACCGTCTCTTTCTGCCCCGCCATTGTTCGGGGTTCCCCTTCGATTCAGACGGGTTTTCAGCCTGCCCCAGCAGGTGATATCGGGTTACTTTTCGGAATGGCTTAGGGGTCGCGGGAGGAACGTTCTTGTGGGCGTTGGCCAGGATGTGTACAGGGCACTCCCACACAGAGAGACACGGACCCAAATACACGTGCCACGCAGATAGGATACACAGCAAGGACACATCCTATAAGTGGCACAGGGGTTGCTTTCGCTTTCATTCTGTTGCTGGTTCCTCCATTGTGTGTTTGGAAATTGCAAATGTTTTTAAGTTAATGTAAAATGTTATAATGACATGTGTTAGATGACTTCTGATGGGATGGGAGCCAACATAAATGATATATGAAAATAATGAGGACCTTCTAGTCCGTCGGGGAGCTTATGTGAGGCATTGCTTTTAAGGGAAACTATTTTGCTCAGATAAATAAAGACAATAAAATACAATAAAAGTCTCAGTCCTTTTCCTAACGGCTTAAGATAATTCAGAAGGATAAATTCCTGCAACTAAATCACCAAAGAAAACACAACAAAATGTTGACATATTGTAAGTGAATTAGTTGATGAATTGCTCGGAGAGTGTGTGTGTTAGGGGGGCAAGTCGCTAATTAGTTATAACGTGTAATTTTAGTGGCTTGTTATGTGGACACAAAGCCGAAATAATGTCACATACACACCGGGCCACAAAGCCACTCTCGCATTGTTGTGACAGACAACGATGACAGGGCTAACTCCAACTCCAACTGCAACTTCCCTCTTGGCCGGAGAGGAAGCGAATCGAGTGTCAGAGCCAGACTCTGGCCGGGGCCCACACAGCCACAAAAACTATAACAATAAGGCCAATACAAAGGCTCAATGGGACTGGCAGTGGCAGAGCTTCTTGCAGCCCCACTCCGGCTTCCACCCACTCATAATGGTAAAATACTAATTTATAGATACATTGACAGCGCCCCTTCTGGCCTGCTGGCCGGCAAATGAGCAACGCTCCTCCTGGGGACGACACCTTCAAGAGAATGGAGCGCCATCGCTGGGAAGGGAGGTGGGAAGGTGGAAAGGTGCCCTGGACATAATAATAAACAAGACAGCAGTACAAGCTGAGCAGTTGAATAAACCAGGCCCACAAAAGGGATGACAATGACAATGTCTATGTTTGCCCAACGTCTATGACGCTGGCGCCCCTTGGCCAAACAGGGCACATCGATCCGAGGCAGCCGGAGAATTTTCTCCTTAATAATTGATAGGAAAAACAAGCCAGCACTTGGCAGTTGTGAGATGTTTCCTCGACTCTTTCTGGAACAATTAACAAGTTTTTCCGGCCTGGAAACGTTGCACGTTCGCCTAACCCGCAGAGCAAATATTTAGCCAGCAACAGTTGCAGTTTACTTGGTTCTGTTGGGATTTTCTTTCTTTTCTTATTTTGGGATTTGGGGTCTGCAGTTACATTTTCCACATTCTCTCGAACACAATCGTGCTACTTATGGGATTACTTAGCTTCCGTTTGGCTGGGGGCCCACTCATAACTCGACCAGAGATTAACTTGTTTGTCCAGCAATTTAATGCCCTCGGTTGGAGCGCTGGGACTTTTCCACTTACAATGGGTAAATGTGCTTGACCAGTCGAAATCTGGCCTATTTGCGCAGCTTTTGTTTGGGGGAGTCGTGAGAAGAACCTTGTAAACAGAAGAAAGAGATTGAGGATAAGATCCACGGCTAAATCAGAAGTGGGACATTGCTCAAGTACGTATTCGCGTTTATTTGATTCCTAGTCTATACAACTCTTATTGTGCAAATGAGAATATATTCAAAAAGTCTTATGACTAATTTTATTAAACAACGATTTCTGAAATCGTGTTTATAAGTCAATAAATATTTCACAAGAAAATTTAAGTAAAACTAAGCCAGGATGAAACCCATTTGGAGCCAGATAAAGTCCTGAGAAAATTGTGTGTCCATCGTGTAAACTGAAGTTAGGAAGTTAGGACCCAGACTTGCTGTCAAATCTTTGTCAGTTCGAAAAATGGTATTTCTAGTGGAAACCTTAGAAGAAGTGTGGCTTACAGCGGCTTTAAGTGGTTTTAATAACTAAATCATGTGGTTGTCCTGCAAAGCACAATTATATGCTTTACAACCAAAATATATATTTCATATTTATATTTATTTATATACGATATTCTTCACATAAGCTTTAGGAAGTTAGAAAATCGTTAGTTAGTTAGTTGTTTAGACAGACATATCAGGCACTTTAATATGAAAACTGTGAAGACTGTTAGGGATTAGGAAGAAAATTCGTACGATTTTTTAAGCCTAAATGAATCCAATTTTTATACCCTTGCAGGGTATTATTACTTTAGTCAGAAGTTTGCAACGCAGTGAAGGAGACATTTCCGACCCTATAAAGTATATATATTCTTGATCAGCATCAACAGCTGAGTCGATCTAGCCATGTCCGTCTGTCCGTCTGTCCGTCTGTCCGTCTTTCCGTCTGTCCGTTTGTCCGTTTGTCCGTTTGTCCGTCTGTCCGTCCGTCCGTCCGTTTCTACGCAAACTAGTCCCTCAGTCTTGAAGCTATCTGAATGAAACTTTGCAGAGCGTCTTCTATGTGCTCTCACTACTATATAAGTCGGAACGGGCCGGATCGGACGACTATATCATATAGCTGCCATAGGAACGATCGGGAAATTTTAATGACAAAAATTATAACTTAGCCATTTATTAATATATTTGCATAAAATTTGAGATATGGCCATTTTGTAGTATTCTATAATTTCGGCTATAATTTTATCAAAATCGGAAAGCTATATATTATAGCTGCCATAGCATTTTGAGGAAAAAAATCAAACTAAGACGATTTTCCACATATTTTCATTAAATTTGATACATGGCCAGTCTGTATTATTCTAGAATTTTGATTTTAATTTTATCAACATCAAACCACTATATCATAGAGCTGGCATTGGAATATATATATCTGTTTTGTTTTGTTGCTTGCAACATTTTCGCTAGGAACATTCCTCGCTGGAAACATTGTTCTCTAGCAACAATTATTTTATGTCAGTACCCGCGAAAGAATAAATGTCAGAACATCTTTTTTCTTTTTCTTCTACTTACTGCAAGGGTATTAAAACTTCGGCATGTCGAAGTTAGCTTCCATTCTTGTTGTTTTTAAATTTAAATTGAATAGCATTTTAATACTTGGACCAAGAAAACCTGACTTTCGCAGTCCTACTTAAGCCTCCTTCCTTAAGCCTCCAATTAAGTCACAATTGTAGGGATTCTCCCAAGTACAAGTTTATATACCCTATCAATTGAAAACCCAACGGATGGTATAACATTCACGCCCACAGCCCCGCCTACCTCCCACTCCCACTCCCAATCCCCCTCACAACTCCTTTCGAAAGCTTTTTCCAATTGCAAACTAATCAATTGTTTGCATTTTATTGAGCAACAAAAGGTGCTTAAGGGGGTGGGAAAAGGCTTGAGTTCGACCTTTTGTGATTTGTGTTTTTTTCGTTGTTGTTGTATTTTTTTCCATGCCACTCCTCGTGCCTTTTGTTCCGCGGAGACTAACGGTTCATTCATTCGGCGCTCCTTGGCTTTGTCAGCCATTATTTCATATTCCCGCAGGAGCGACGCGGGGGCCTTGATTAAAATTAAGGAGCATTGCCGATTCGACAGGTTTTTCAATTATTTTGAAAAACACAAAACACGGTCGGGGAGATGATTTCCTCGGAAAGCTGCGAGCATTATTGTTGTTGCTGTCGCCTTTTGTTCGCGCTGTGTTGTTGGTAATTCAAATTTCCAGACAGTAATTAATGACAGTTACAATTTCAATTAAGCCCGCGCGCGGCCCAGGATTGTTTTCTATAACATTCACTTGTATTTTATTTTATTTTATTCTTCCCACTCACACATACTATATAGGATTTTTTGTTCTTGTTTTTGTTTGCCTTTGTTTTTTGTTTGGCGAATAAAATAAATGGCAACGCCAGCGGCGACGGCGTCTGAAACTGAAGAGCCTCTCCACAGTTGCCAGTCGACGGTCGCGTCCCTGTAGCGCCCTCTCGCTCGCACCGGGTCGCCCCGTCTCTCTCGGGCGCACTCGCTCCGTCCCTGTCGCTCTGGCGCTCGCCGTGGTGAAAAAGTAGCTTTCGCGCCGCCATTTTTTGTGGCGCCTTTGTTTATGCCACAGTTATTTTTCCACCGCTTCCTCCTCCACGGCCGTCATCTTTCCCGCTTTTTGTGCTTTTTCTGTTTGGCAATTTCTCATAATGAGCGCGCGGCCCTTGTTGCCGCTGAATTATTCATTTAATTGAATGTTGGCTTCACTTTTTCAAGTGCAAAAAACTTTGACATTTTGTGTAAATGCGGCGAATGTGGCAAATGTTTGCCTGTGCCTTCCGTTTTTCCATTTTGTTTGCTTTGTTTATTTAAATAAATTGCCTTTGTTTGCTTTTGTGTTGCAATGAAAGTTGGAGAAATGATTCTGGGAAATAATAGGTGTAAGGTCAGGTATAATCTATACATATATATAAGTCACAGCTACACAATATATTCCAGAACCCACAATGTTATTACCCACAATGTTAAATAAACATTAGGAAGAACTAAAAAATAACTTCCATTGTATACACATAACCTGTAAAGGACAATCCCTGCCTATTATTTTCAGCATCCTGGCGGATGGCTGCCAATCCCGCGTTGTCTCACTCCGTCCCAGTTCCACCTTGGCCACAATAGAATTTCCCGGGATCCCGTCCCTACTTTCCACCCGCTCTAAACAAACTCAACAAAGACTGCAACTGACAGCAAATATTACCGAGGGCGGCGGGAGGACGAGCGAGAGGAGCTGTCAATTCGCATAATGGATTTGCCAAAAAGCGGACTAAAAGGAAAAATGTGAAAGGCGAACAAAGGCTTTCAGCAACAACAACGGCGGAGGAAAAATCGAAGGAAAATAATTCGAAATTCAAGTTTGCTTCTAAATTGTATTTAAGTTTTCTGTCTCCCATCGATACGTTTACTCAGAGCAAATAAAAGCCAAAGGTAAGTGAAAGCGAACCAGCTTGGGGAAGAGAATCCTGCGAGAGTCCTGAAAAACTCCCCCCAGAAGTACACCCCTTTCTTTGTTCGCATCCTTCAGATGCAGCGAGTTCCCCCGTTGTTGCTCTTTGGTTCGCTCAACTGGATGGCAAGTGAGTCGCATTTAATTTGCTTTTGTTTCGCCGCAAACAATGGCTAAATAAAAATGCAAGAAAAAGTCATTTAACGAGTGCTTGACTGGAAATTTGTGTGGGGGATTGCTCGCAGGGGTAACTCTGTTGGTTTTTTATTAAAAAATTGCACAGAAATGACGGGAAAAAACCCTCAAAGTTCAGATCGATAATGGCCAAGATGAGTCTGTCTTTTGGTTTTGATTTTTTGTTATCTCTGTTTTGACAGAGGCCACTGATTAGTCCCCCAATCGCCATATAGGACTCTCATCCAATATGCATGAGCCGATCGGAAAAGGTAGACCCAAGAACTTGCATTGTTATGCTAAAGAACTTGCCTGTCAGCTGCCACGTGTCGGAGAGTCGCATTGAAATTGAATTTACTACACATCATGGCACTGGAAGAAACACTGATTTAAACATTAAACCGTGATAAATATATTTTAATTTCTCATATATTTAATGTGTTTCATTTCTAATTTTTTTATGATTTTTCTAATACTTCATGCTGAAGTTTAGCATTTTCAAATTGAACTCAATGAAGGATACTATGAAAAATATTATTGTTGTGGAAAGGACAATGTTGTTTCTAGAAATTACTAAAAAATACTGTGCTGCAGAGGGAGAGAGAGAGAGAGAGAAATCTGTGGCCACGGAAAATAGGAAAGTCGGGGCAAATATCTTATATATTTTAAAATCTTTCCATTCATAAAACTAAGACATTTTGTATGGCAAAATTCGTCTTTTAATTGTACATAATCAGAAAGCGATCAAGAAATTTAAATTTGTCTAGTCATCAGTTTTTTTCTCAGTGTCAAAGCTCAAAGACCAGAAGACACAAGCCCAAAGAGCTGATAAGACTTGCGTGGGATTATTTGACGTCTCTCTGAGCCCTCCGAAAAGTAAACTACTTAACTTTGCAACTAGTTAAGCGGGTGAGAGACAAAGCCACCAGACAGCCGGCCGTGATTTGGGAAATCAACTTAATCGGGTGGGTGGTGGTCCGAACTTAGCCCAACACCCAGACCCAGGCTCAAGGCCGAACCCCGAACCCCGAACCCCTTCTTCGGGCGTAATCAACAGCTTCCTGCGCGGCTCTTCCTGCTCATTGTTTGACAGCCGCTTGTCATTTTTGACAGTTGCGTTGAGTGGCGGGCGTTTTGGTTTGTCATTGTCGCCGTACAGTAGGGTATTACGTTGATTAGTTTAACTTGCATGAGATGGAGGGGCGCAGGCGAAGGAGTGAGTGGGTGCGAGAGATTGGCAGGTCGTGTGCCGCATTTTAATTTCGTTTTGTATTTTCTTAGTGCCCATCCTTTGTGCCCAGCTTATACACATTCCGAATGAAACGTTGCCACCAGATAACCGAGATTTTCGTGGCTTGTGTTACACAAAACGCACAAAAAGAGAAACTGAAGTGGGCTTGCAAGGGACTTAAATAGTTTATTTGTTCATGGTATATAACAGCTTTTGAGGAAGCGATTGTGGCACTCACTACGTGTGTGTGTTATAGTTTTCTAGAGAACCTTTGAACCCTATGAAGTGGATACAAGATAACAGAACTAGTCGAGAATTTATATATTTTCATTAGGGATAATAAGCTTTAAACTTTGATGGCTTTTAAGCATTTTCTTATATTACTTCAATCTGAATTTTTCAGTAAATACAGAGGAGATAATAATACATTATAAATATTTAAAATAATAAAGTGGCAAAGTAATGTTATAGAAGAAGCAAACATTAGTCTTACTTCTTTTCTGTTTACGTAAAACCTTACACTTTTGTTTACTGCTCATTAACGATCTCATTACAATGACTTTCACAATTATTTACACTAATTTTAAAGGGTTTTTAATTATTAATTGAACGAATTTTGCATCATACGCAGTGGTCTAAAAACTTTGGTTTCTTTCTCTTTCATAATTCTTTTAGACAAAATGATGAATAATTAAGATTGAAATGTTATTAATATTATGACAAGAGCTTCCAATAAATAAATAATAGAAAACTTACCCAGTCTCTTGGATATTTCCGAATTGTGCATTTTTGGATTATCCTGAGCTATCTTGCGTCGCTGGAGTCGCGACCACACCATAAAGGCGTTCATCGGTCTCTTAATGTGCTCCTCGTTCTGACGTTTCGTTGTGTTCTGGATCATCAGGCTGAAAAATACATCGCTGCAAGATGAAGTAAAGAGATTTCAATAAGAGTAAACCGATATACCAGGTAGCCAAAGCTTTGTGAATTCAATTTAAAGAGAAATGCGTAATTCAGACAATATAGTAGAAGCATTTTCCCGCCTGAAAGGATTTCTGAGAATGCTATTGAAAATAAAGGTTTTAGCATAGAAAACACTTCTATTTGAACGGTGTGACACTCCTGTAACCACCTGAGCCTAATTCTTGCGATATGGAAATAAAGGGATGCAACTGTAGATATCTTTTATCTTTCGCCTATAGGAATGAATTTCTTTATCGTTTACTGCAAATATTACAGATATTACTATAAATTGTTATTGTATTGATTTGCCTTTAAAAGAAACAATGCTTGCTCAGATAGTTTTAGCTCTTATAATATAGAACCTGTAGTTTCACACGGTTAAAAAGAGTAACATGGCTAATTTGACTCGCCTGGTGATGCTTATCGACAATACATTCTTCTAAATATTAATCTAGACTTTATATTTGGCTATCTATCCTCTCACCTGGCGCTGCTGCCGCTGTTCATGAGGCTGCCCATATTCTGGTGCAGATTGCTGATGGGCGACGCCTGCGAATTGTGGTGCAGATGGGCGGCTGCTGCGGCGGCCATCACGCTGCTGGACGCCGGAGCGCTGTGGTGGCTGTTGGCTGAACCCCCAGAGCCGGAGCCCGCTCCGCCGCCTGCCACGCCGCCCAGCTGAGAGCTCCCGTTGCTGGTGTGCGGCTGGTGGGACAGCGACAGCGACTGGCTGTGGTGCGATCCGGAGGAGGACGACACCGCCGGCTGGCTGCCCTGCTGCTGCTGCGGCTGCTGACCCGAGGAGTGGTGCTGGTGCAGCTGCGGGTGGTGGTGCGCCAGGTGGAGCGCCGAGTGGGGGTGCAGGCTCAGGCCGGCGGAGCCGTTCGGCGAGCCGTTGCTGCTGTTGCTGCTGCACGGGTGGTGCTGGAGCTGCTGCTGGTGCTGCGGCGACTGGTGGTGGTGGTGCTGGTGGCCCAGCGAGAGCTGCTGGCCCGAGTGCAAGTGATGCGAGTGGCCTAGGACCTGTTCCGACTGCTGCTGCTGCTGTTGCTGCTGGTGGTGCTGCTGGTGGTGCTGCTGCACCGCCGCCGCCAGTTGTCCAAGGTGGTGCGTCCCGCTGCCGGAACTGAGGTGCGACTGAAGGGGGTGAGCGAGCGATAGGCCGGTGAGCGACAGGTGCGTGGACAGACGTTCCATCATATTGCAGATGGAGACGGAGCCGGGCTAGCTCGGTGACTCAATCTGTGGCCCTCGAGCCGGTGGGCGGACTGGGTGGTGCTGGAACTTGTGGAGCTGGAACTGGTTTTAAGTGTTTGGTGCGTAAAGCTAGAAGGGAAAATAGGAGGTTTTAGGATTACTTTAGTTTAGAATTTTATTTGTAATAACTTTATTTAAAACTTATGTCTAGCAAAAGAATAGTCTAGGCCCAGCTGCATGCTTGCAATAAAAACCTAAAATCTTTATTGTGCTTTATTTAATAAATAATAAGAAAATTTCATTAGTAACCAAGCTTCTGAAGTGCGATTGATTTTTTTTAACTTTAAAACCTTAACTTGATTGAATGAAAATCTTCGCAAAGACAAGGAGCACATTTTCTAGAGATAAAAGCTAAGTCCATACCCCAAAACATTTTACCCTAAATTAACCCTATCTCACATTATTGATATTTAGATCCAGATACATTTCGATTTAAATTTAAGTTACCACCCCAACCACTCCCTATAGAATCTATATCATTTTCTAACCTTTCCTTTCCTAATGGCTTGGAAATCTCGCCAGAGTCCAGAGATATACGCCACCATGCAAATCTCCACTGCAGATGACACATTTGCTCGGGATAATGACAGCCAAATAGCCCAAATACCCAAATGGAGTGTGTTCATATGGGAGAAGAGCTCGGACTCACATCGGGCATATGTCCCCGGCACGCCCGCACTCGATTGCACTCGAGATCCTGCCCAGACGGGGAAGGCCGCATCCGAATCTGAAGCCGAGACCGAAGGGGACCATTAAACAAATTGAAAGCGTTTAGCCGGACGCTGGCTTCTTGACCCTTTTCCCTGCCAGGCTTCGCTCCGCCTCGCCGTATTTAACACGTTGCGGAAGGAGCTGGGGCATCAAGTGGACCACGTAAATCCCGCTTATAATGCACGCACATGTGGTATTGAAAGGACCCAGTGCCACATGGCCGGCTCAGCTCATCCCACTGTGTCCGAAGCAACTGGCTTGGGTGCAAATAAAATACACAAAAATGTAAAATGGTAAAATGGGAAAGAAATGGGTTTCAAGTGCTCCGTCGCATAATGAAAAGGATGGACGACGTCGTGGTAGTCGTCCCATTTGTTGTTGTTATTGTGCATCCCGCCCGGTTTAAGGGTTGACATTTGGCCCACACAATGGGCCCAGTTCCTGATGGTGGAGTGAGCCGGCTTCGAATTCCATTTCGGTCGAGTTGAGGTGGCAACCGCCAGCGCTGCTCGCAAGTGGTCTCTGGGCCAGGAGTCCACGACTCCACTCGGCATTGTTTTGCTTTGTTTTTTGTCCCCGAAGAATGGGGGCAGAGGACATACTTTTAAAAGCTCGAATCAATTAGTTAATTGATTAACAATGCCCCATTGGACAAGGGGTCGAGCGGCTGCGACTTGTCGTGGAATAATTAATTTTATAATTATTTCTTTGTGGCTAGCCAGCTAATTAAAGGCGATTTGAAGAAAGGTGTGAAGCCTTTGTTTGGGTTTCTAATAGCACTCGGAGAACGCATTTTTCTTCGATCGAACCTTTCAGCTGTATTAAACGAGGTATTTTCCTTATTTCCCATTTATTAATTTATGTTGCCAGAAGAATTCCACGAATTTGTTCAGCCAAATAAACCTCGTTAACCAAGTGTTTAAATTAAGTTTGGCTAACTTAATTGTTCGACTTATTTTAATTTGGTACATGTATAAAAACTTAGAAAACCCAGTTGACATAACTGCTGCCATTATATGGCATACATCTGTTTTATTATTAAAGCTTCTTAATTTATTTACCAGTCATTTATGCAATTATTTTCTTTTTTTTTAATGTAGAAGAAAAGAGTGGGTAATTTTAATAAATTTTTTTAAATGCGTTGTATTTTTAGACTCAATATTTACTCTGGCGGAAGGAAAGATATTTTCAGAATAAATAATAAATAAAATAAATCCATAAAAATAACTACGTTGAAGGGTCCTTAAACATATCTTATTGTATCATAAAATGCAGAATGTACGTATTTAATAACAGCACAAATAATTTATGCAATACAAACAAGTTGAATAAAATTTATATAGATCAAAATTTTTTATTTAAGTGGGAATAAAGTCTCAGTTCCGGCTAATATAGAAAATGTTGTATGAATATTTCTAGCCCCTTGTGAAACTAGCCGAGCTCCGCCTTGACTTATTTATTTTTAGCTTTCAGGTCCTACTCATATTTTGCTACCAAGATCCGTATTTCTTTATTTTTTTCGAGCCTACCATTGGCTTCCTTGGTCCAAGAACCGCATCGTGGTCAATAACTCGCGGTGCACTATGCAGGGCGACATCTGCACTGCTTCCGGGCATTACCCACTTGGTGTTAAAGTAAAAATTGCCCAGGCATGCGTATTAAGCATGAAATTTATTTTAAAAGGAAGAGACGAGCAGAGAGGATGGGGACACGCATATTTGTAATCCTTATGGAGTGCAAACAAATTTCTGTATTGTCAAGTTGCCTTACTTGCTCTTGCTTCTCTTTTTTCAATTCGGTTTGAGGCTGATGCACAGAGAGAAAATGTCAACCGACAATGCGGGTTAAGGATTGACGATTCTGATGGATGAAGAATATATAAATGTACAATTTAATATAGATTTAGGTTTTGATTATAAAGATCAATAGTTTTCCTAGTGCAGCTCAAACTTTCAATTATTATTTCCAATCCGAATAATGACATATAAAGAATACTAAGACTAGAATGAAATAATTGTTAGCCACAAATAAATAATTGTCGCTTTATTTTACCTGTCACTTCATACAAATACTCAATACGATTCGACAGAGCTTTTTTTTTTAATTTTGAAGTTAAAACTCTTGTGAAATTTGTGTTAATTATATTATCAAATGTAAACATTTTTTCAACGGTGTAGTGTCTGATGGCAGTTGCAGTTTCACTTGCACCACAGGGCCCCCATCCGATTCGACGGTTGCACCACCAGCTGTGCACAAATTGCACTCCAGATATTTTTATTTGCTGTGAATATGGCAGCTCCTCCTTTCAGTCCCTCCAGCATATAGACAAAATGTTTCCCAGATATTTATTCGTAACGGAAATGTACCCGTTAAGCCTTGAGCGCGTGGGTCTTCTCAGGGTGTTAATCTAGTAGTAGCTTTAATAGATAACCCACCAGACACTTTATGTCCGACTCTTTCTCATGGAAATCTCCGCCCGTGGCCGTTCGATCCGTCCCTCCGTTTCGTATCGCAGTAGGAGCGAAATTAACCCGCCGGCCACTTGAGTTTCGGGGGCCATGCCATGCATTCCCCTGCCCACTCCCAGCCCCCTCCCAGTTGGCCTTGTTGTTGCTGTTCCTCGTTCATTTGTTCATCCGTTTGTTGGTGTGTCAAACAAGAATTATGATCGGCTTAGCCACATGCTGAGCCCGAGATCTCTCCCCCGGCCAGATTCCTCGCCGGAGGAGAGGAGTCTCGCAGTCTGCAGTCTTCGGTCGCCCATCTTCGAGCTCTCAATACAGGTAGAGCTTTAAGTGTCTCCACTTTGTGTTGAAATGTATCGCGTCTCTGGGCATCCATCCGATCCATTCCCCCAATCCACCCCGAGCCCCAGCCGACGCTCCATTCAAAAGTGTCGTCTTGGCCGCCCGCTGGG
Source organism: Drosophila seguyi (assembly GCA_008042675.1). Lineage (NCBI taxonomy): Eukaryota > Metazoa > Arthropoda > Insecta > Diptera > Drosophilidae > Drosophila > Drosophila seguyi. Next base: position 22,354 of record VNJU01004103.1, read on the forward strand.
ATCGGATCTTCTCAGGGCCCTAAGCCGCTGGGCCCCCTAATGTTTGTAATTAAGAACTTTCACACTCGCAACAATCGCCTCGTAAACGTACGAGTATTTCCAAGCATCTTTCCCGGTTTAGTGTCAAGTTTGAGCCAAGGGCAATGCAGAGGGAATGTTACAAAGTCAGTAACACATATAGAGCGAAGTCTTCAGAAAACAAATTTAAAGATAACATATAAAGTGTATCGAAAATGTCCCATCTAATCGTTAAGTTTATATGAAATCGGTAACCAAAATAAGGCGTTAAAACATTGAGGAAAGCACCGTCAAAATCAAATTTTAAATATATTACAGGAGAAAATGGTAATTCCTTCAGAAAAGTAGAACAACAACAACAAAAGCACTCAAAACGATATTATGGTACGATTTATGCTGGTCAACCATTCAAACTGTGATGGTTTTACTATAGAATTACTATCATTTTCACCAGGCAACACATATTCATGTATTTTTATATCAAAGTCCTTCTAATAACAATGTGATTAATGCGGATCCATACAATTGATTTTCTATATTATAGAGCGCTTACTCTGGCTTTTGAACAATGTTTCTAGGGGGCCTTGAATAAAAAAATTAGGTATGGCGGTACTCATCTTGCTATTGTCAGGATTTTGTTAATAATGTATGAATAAGAAATTAAACAAAGTGGGTAAGTATAGAAACAACGTTTTTGTTGTATTTTTAGATAAACCAGCTATGGTTAAAGAAAAGCTATTTCACTTTATATAGGCATTATTTGGCTACAGAATTAAAATGTTAGACAAAGATTCCAATTTGTGTGCTAGTCGGAATTTTGGGCACCAATTGCACTGAAAGTTTAATTTTGCAGAATACAACAGACTTTTCATTAAATTAAACATATATACTTTAAAGTTTATATATAATTATCATTATAAAACCGTCTACTTGTGTAGGTACATCAAAAGTCCGATACAACCGAATATTAATTAGAATTCTTGGCCAACCCCACTCTTGTTTGAGCTGAATTGTCGTTTTGTGCAAATTTAATAAATAAATACGGTGTCCGAGACAATGGCGTAAAAATATTCGATTGACATCTGGCTCTGTTTCCATTTGGTAGCAAAATAATTTCACAAAACTCTGTTTGCACAATTGTGTTTGGCCTTCATCAGATATTGCCTCAGTTTTTTGTGTGCTCTGGTCCAAAGTCGAACTATGTGTACGAGGGGGGCACGTCACAAACAATTCTAATGTTGTCACAAATGCTGGGTAAATATTAATAAACATAATTTGTTTTCCCTTATTTTCGCTACTCCTATTTGCTCCTATTGCGTCATTTCCAATTCTCTGGGGTTTTTGACTCTCTTCAATGCAGCTTTTTACATTCCTTGAGTCGCTTTTCGGTTATAGTTCGAAATTAAGTTAACCAAACAACTCTGAATGCCTCAATTCCCACTCGGGAAGGAAAAAGAGTTTGCTTTAATTCAAGTGGAAGATCGAAAGCAAAAGTAAACAGTCGTCGAGTGGCGGCATAAAGATTCCGACAATGATTGGGCAGAAAATAAAGAGAGGAAAATCCTGAAATTATCCAAACAATAAAATCTGTTGATTTTTCTTGTATCTTAGGCACTCAGACTCGTTTTGTGCTGCTCTCTCCATGTTTACCTAATTGATGGTCGAGAAAAGTTGTTTAAATTGCGGCTCGAACGAAGGTGAATTAAGTCAGCCTTAAAAAAGTGGACGGCAATCGATATAATTGATTTATTATATTCGGATTAATTTTGATTTATGAAAATAAATAAATCAGATTTTAATATCAGGGATGCCAACTTTCCTATTCCGAAATAAAAAATGTTCCTCAATATTTTATATTAAATATCAACTGATTTTAAATAAAATATTCTGAGAAATAAATACTTAAAATACGTTTTAGTTATATTAAAGATTTCGACAGTTTAAACTTGTACTCTTGGTAATTGCTATATTTTCTTTATTTAGACAAATAAACCATAACTGACCTTGAAAAGTTCTGCATTTCCTTAGACTTTCCCGTTTCCCGGCGTTTGAAATCAAGAATTCGATGGCGGCATATACATGGAATATACTACCGAATCATCTGGCTAATATATGTTTATGAGTTGTTGCTGGCGTTTATGAATTCCACTCCCCGATCCGCCATAAAATGTTGATTTTGTTGACTTTTACGATGCCTGAGCCGTTGCCGTTTTGTAACTAAACACTTTACATATTGGATATCACTAGTTTATGTTGATTTGTGTTGTTTGCCCTCCATTCATTGATAAGATACCTAAACACAGCCTGCTGTATTCTTCGGTTCTGCAGACAATGGGGCCCGATTGACGTTAAGTTTAACGAGAAAACTAAGTAGCTTAGGATTTCACGACCTGACGGGGGACTTATTTACTGGATTTATGCTCTATTTTGACTCGTATTCGTGTGAGCACTTTAGTTGATATCCTATAAGCACACTGTTGTTTTATTCACTGTATTTGTATTGTTATTAGGAGATATGATCAACTTGTAATGGTCAGTTTTCACTTTTAGTGCACGGGTCCGCGAAAAGTTTTCGCTTTGATAGTGTCTCCTTGCGGTGCGGCTGCTACTGTTATTTTTGCCTCTTGCCACGAGGGGGCTTAACCGTCGCTAGCTCTGATCGGCTCTTGTTGGCCAAGTTGGCTGTGGCTGGTGCTGGTGGCTGCATCTAAGCGTGCTTTGGCGGCTATTCAACGGATCCGTTCCGACGCGTAACTAAAAACTTGGCGCGCGCTCTCTTCAGAGACCCACGAGCCAAAAACGGGTCTTTCGGGTGACGGGGCGTGGCAGGTGGGGCCGTGAGACAGCTGCTATGTAACGATTTTGCTCCACACACACACACGCACACAAGCACCCCAATCCTCTCCGCAAAAGCTTGCATTCTCTCTCGTTCTGGCCAAAACTTTTTGTCGGAGCTTTCTTTCTTATTGGTTTGTTAAATATTTTTCATAAAGAAACTACATCCACAACAAGCCAAAAGAGAGCGCCTACGTTTCCTTGTATTTGTGAGAGAGAGAGGCCGACTGCCAGGTGACATTTCGTTAGAGAAAACGCAAAAAAAAAGCCGAGGAACTGACGCACCACGAGAAAAAAGAACGCTATCATTAGAGCGACAGAGAAGAAGCGAGCGAGAGACCGAGAGGGAGGACAACCAACACGAGCAGGTGTTGCGTGGGCGTGCGAGCGAGACGACCGGCCTAGCTGCTGGCGGCTACTGCCATTTCACTCTGACCCGCTTGGTCCCATGATGGGCGTTTCCAATTGGAATGCTTCTGGTTGGGGCAGGCTTCGTGTTACATTAAATGGCAAGTGGAAGACCGTGGTAAGGGCCGGGAACTCGACCCATTGGAGTGAGCTTTACGGGAGCTTGCCGTTTATTTACCGCATTTGCTTAGTGACCGGCGGAGAGAGCTCGAAAAAAGGAGGGAAAAGCAAACTATCGAAGCCAAAATCAACTAATCCTAATGGACATTTATTTCTGAATCGAACTCTGCAGCAGATCTGAGCTTGACACCTCGCCCGCCACTGCGATCCGCACACGGCTAATTTCTGATCACAAAATGGTGGACTCTTGGTCACGGTTTGAGTGGAGCAGAGCGGTGTCTTTTGGGGTCATATATTGATTCTTTATGATACTCCATTTACGACTGAAATTATATTTACCAATTATTAAATATAATAAAATGCTAATAGAAAATAAATACGAATTTATAAATTGAGAGATTTAATTAGTTTACGGCTTAAATTACAATTAACATTAATCAAATATAATAAAATGCTAATAGAAAATAAATACAACTTCATAAATTCTTATATTTATTTATTTTTAAATTTAAATTAACAAGAATAAAATACAATATAATGGTTAATTACAAAGTATTTAAGCTTTTAGAAGCACTTGGCTAACGTTAAAAGAATTTTAACGATTTAATCTATTATTTAAGTTAATTAAATATAATGAAATTTTAAAGGAAAATAGAAAATAAACCTATATATGTATTTAAGCTTTTAGAGGCACTTGATCAAGGCTCATAGTAGTTAAATGTTTCAAATTATAACATCATTTAAATATATTGAAAGGGTTGCATAAATATTAGAATAATGCTAAAATCAAATATCTTCAAGTCTTTAAAGAGAAAAAAATTAAAGTTAAGACCTAAAAAAACATTGTAACATTTCTCCACAACATTAATGTTTTCTGATTCTTTTTTAGAAGTGTACCTATTTTTATAAACAACTAATTTATTAGATAAGCTTAAATTACGTAGTATATCTGCTAATTAATAAATAAGGATCTTGAGTTTCCGAATTAGTTTATTACAAATTCCTTTTAATATAGTAACTTCAAACCTTCAAGCTTCGTATTAGCCTTATATCACGACCAGCAGTCCTTCAAAGTGCCTTCCATTGCATTTCTCGTGTCTACATTATGGTTTTGTTAATTCGCTTTGGTGCTGGTGTTGGCGTCGTTGCCAGGACAACAGCCCAGGACCACGCTCTCCGGACTCGAAGCCCCGCACGAACGCCCCCCAACCAACTCCACCCTGCACTCGGTGGGGCTTTGTTTCAGACCATTTTGAATGACGGCTTGTGGGTGGCTCTGGGCGGGCGAGGGCATTACGCAGGTGTTGCCATTGTTTCGGGGCGGTTTTTAGCGCATTTTGATTTCCATTCCCTCCGGCGAGTCGAGCTATGTCGCCTAGCACTTGGGCTTCATTTTAATTAACAACGAACTAATGACAAATGCAAACAGAGCCCGTGCATAGCTCGAGCAGCTACCTTCTAACACTCTAATTTAATTTGACTCTAATGACCTAAGCTCTTACCAAAGAAAATACGAGCGGTAGCGACATGTCTGAGATGGTGCTGGACCAGGGAAAGGCAGGAAGAAATGGGGTACTTGCTGCCTTTTCGCCAATTGTCAGTCGACAATTGCAAGTTGAAAACAATGGCGCACATTTTTGCAGCTTCTGCTTCTGCCTGCCCCTCAGCCCCGACTTGACGAGCTGACGAAGGGACAGACGGATGGATGGATGGACTGCAACTGTTCCATTTACTTGGACTCGCTCTCTGCTTCATTGTTGTTACCTCCGCTCCCGCACTTTATGTACTTCGCTGTGCCCATTGTCTTCCGCCCTGCCTCCATCTATATCTTCGTGCCCGTCTCTTTCTCTCGCTCTCTCTCTTTTTGCGCTAGTCAGCCATTGTAATTATACACTGCACTCACCTGAATGCCTAAAATGGCCGTAGTCGCTATGGGAAGGGGTTTGTTATTCGGGGGGATATTTGAGCAGAAAGGGATAATTAGAAAAGAAGGGGAATTATATGCTCGAAGCATATTGTTAAGTAAATCTTCCGGGAGAATATGGATGACAAGACAATATTATTTTATTTATTTATTTATTTATTTATTTATTTCGTAATTAAAATAATATTTGTTTTTTCGTTACGTAAGTGCCTCTATTTATCCGTGGAACTTACAGGATATGTATTTTTACTTTGACCGCATAGTATGTGTACTTAGTGCTCTAAGCTCAGATCCACAGAAAATCCAGTCAGCCATCAAGCAAAGAACACAATTTCTTAGTTTTGACATTTTGGTTATATATATTTAAAATAATTTTTAAACTATAATTTTTTTTTATTTAACTAACTCAATTTTCAGCATAAAATATAGGAAAGAATATAGAACAATGTAGAATGTAGATTGTAGACAATGTGAGAATGTAAAAATATTTGTGAATTTAAAAGAACTTTGCACATTAATCTTAAAAGCAAGCTTTTTGGGTTTAATTAATTGATATAAGCTTTATATTTAAGTTTAAATATAAGCTCTTTTAAAGGTAAGTTGATAATCTTTAGTTATATCTAATTTTAAGAAGTATTGCAACCAAAATAACATGTATTTTTTAGTTTTTATTATATTTTAAATTTAAATAACAAATGCACTTCTGACTGACCTGGCAACCATTGACGTAAGGTAGAAACCCAATTTTATTTTTTAACATAGACCACAAGTTATGGTAAACCGTTCAACACACATATATAATTCAATTTTACAACAATCTTATATACTTATATCTTATCTAATATACATGTTATATATTTATTATATTATTCTCAACTATACCTCAATTTTCCTATCCATTATAAAAGACGTGCAGACACCTAAATATATATTTACACAGACAATCCTAGAGTATTTAGTTTTCTAAGCCATACACCTGGGTTACAAGACCCCCATGTTCCTCTTACCATTCTTTATTCAGTTTCCCCTCGCCCGCTCTAGTCCACCCACTTTTTTCGCAGTGCATTTTCGCCTTTGTGAGCTTCTGTTTTCTGTTTGTGTATCTGGGCATTGTCTGTTTGTCATATTTATCATGGCAGTTGCTTTGCATTTGCCATGGCATTCTCTGTACTTGCAAATAAATGTTAATGAGTAGTTAGACAAAAAGCGCTGACAATGCACCGACTGCAAGTTAGATAGAGAATAATGTGCTGAGCGGGCCGATGGGGGATTTGCCATCTTGTTGAGTCCGTCTTGGGGCAGAGGGAGACTCAACAACCGCTGCAAAAAATATTTCAATGGAGCTCTAATGCCCAAATCGCTATTGTTGCCTCGGATAGGTTGCCGAGGTGGATGAGAGGCTTCCACACACTCCTCCCACTTCAGCTGCCACTCCAGCTCCAACTCCTAGTCCGACTCCTGACGAGCTCCTGTCGCTTTAAATGGAAATTTTTCTAAAGACCCGGGACAACAATGGGGGCAGAGAAGCCGCCACCGTCGCCGCCGCCGTTGCCATGTAAATTTTTGCACTTTTTGTCGCTCATTAATGTTAATCAAAAAGCAGAGGGCTCGAGGAAAATCATTCAAATTTTCGGTTGTGTTTGGCAACCGCTTGGGACTTCTGAAGGAGGGTATTCTGCCCTCTCCTTCCCCGTGCGGCTTCCCACTCCCCTCGGATAAGCATCAGATACAATTTCATAGGCCACAAGGCAAACAGATTTGGCTCGGAACGATCGAAGCATCGAAATCGGCATCGATCCATCGACGGCCGAACAATTGTCGCAAACAAATGAGATGGCAATCGTCGGGCCTCAGTGCGCCTAATCCTTGCGAATCCTTCCAGAGACACGGCCTAGACAAAGCCCAGATTTGCAGCAAATTGATAAGCGGAAAGAAAAAAAAAAATAAACCGTACGGAAACTGACAAAACCAAAAGCAGTTATGACACACCGATTGATAGGCCAGATAGTAGATAGCCAGAAACCGAAACTCGTACGGCTTCGGGGTTGCGTCCTTGGGACGGGACATGTGTGCCCAAGGTGGGGAATTTCAAAAAAAGGTATCTGTGTGCCCATCGATGCTTCCAGAAATAATCAGTTGCAACTGGGGAAAAGGATGTTCAGATGGAACTAGTGTTACATAAATTGAATATTCACAGGAAAATATTCTTCTAAAAGTAAAATACTTAACATATGCGATTTCACTTAATATAAAATTATTTACTATTTATAATAAATAACGAAAGTAGTTACGCCAAAATGTTGTTCAATATTTAACCCCCTAAGCCTAACACTTTAAATTGTAAGTCATTTGCAATGACAAATAGAAATTACGAATATAAACAAAAGAAAATAGATTTTAATTGGGTGGTTGAAGTGAAAAGAAGGAGATTGTAGTTTTCTATATAGACAATTTATTTCAAAACTTGGTTTATGCTATACCTATTATATATTTTTTCTGTTGTAATTTCCATTGCTTATACATTTAAATTTTAAGATTGAACTTGTCATGAAAAACTAAATTTAATTTCCTGAATTCATGCCTAAGACTGAATTGATTTTAACATGGAATTTCTGTAGGGTTCCCTCACCATCCCCATCGTATCCTTTTATAATCGACCCAGACTGCCTGTCGCGCTGACCAATTGATTATTGGAGCTACCTTCAAACCTTTATTCAATCAAAATGCTAAATCATGGCGTTCGCAGGCTTACAAACAAACAAAAAATACAGAATTCAGTTGGTCAATGTCCCAGACATGTACAAAAAACAAGAAAAATGGTAGGGAATGGTCTTTACTAATGGACAACCAGTCGGTTGTCTGGGACAGTAGCCTTGGGCAGGACAGACTGCCTGTCGATCGATCGCATTCAATGCGGACGATTACGCGGCAGTAAAAGGACACGTTTACCTTTAAGCACAGGCCTGGGAAAGATTGAAAGATTCAAACCGATTTAAGATATTTTTAAAATGAACGGAATTTAAGAAAATTTGAGAATCATGAAGATGATTACATAATATTATATAATATTTCTCAGACTAGAATTAGCTAGATGATAAAATGTAATAATAGGCTTATTTTTAATTTTGTCAATTATATATTTCGGTGCTGCATCCTTTATTAATATATTTCAAAACATACTGACCAGAAGTAAAATGCATCTTTTCATTGGAGTTAAATTTATTATTTTTTGTTTTATGCATAAAATATATAACGTTAAGTTAAACTAGCGGTAACATATATAGGTAAAGTCTGGTATGACTAAAATAATTTTAACAATTTCTGAAAACCTGATGTTTTCGGAGAATATGTAAAATTTATGGGTTGATACATAGACAATATTCTACAACATAATCCCCTTTGAGAAGCCGTTTGTAAATACGTTGACTTGAAATGTTTCTAATGGCAGCTGTGCCAGTTAGATAAGGAAAATTCGTGTCCTGTTCTTTATTTGGTGGCTGGCCACTTGACCTTACCCCAGCTGATGGTGCCAGGCGTCGGCCGCACTTTGTTAGCGTTTTATTGGTGGCTCTTCTAGGACCGTCTTCCAGCTCCTGGGCTCTTTGAGTGTCTACATGGTAGATGTGCATCTGTAGCTGTCCCCTGTTTCCCCTTTCGGCGCGAAGTGCATTATCCTGTCGGCCATTCGCAACGCTCGCTGCCGTTGGCCCCCGCCCGCTGGGCCATTGTCTTCCCGGCCTGAGAGCGGACAGCGGGCAGCGGGGTTAGAGACAATGACGAGGACAAAAAACACCTACGTGCCCGAATGAATCGAATGGCCAGAATGAGTCGAATGGCCTGAATGGCCTGAATGGCAGGACGCGGGCTGTTTTGCCGGTTGCCAAGACAATGGACATGCAGCAAATTGAAAATTCATTCATGTGAAACGAGGCAGGCAGGCATACGGGCGGCCAGCAAGGTGGAAGGAAGGCTGACCGACGACCACGTCCCGACCCGGGTATTCGGGCATTAAAACACCTTAAAGCGGATTATAGGAATTTTGACACTTTTTCGGCGTATCCTTGGCCGAGAGTCGAGTGCGAGTGCGAGTGCGAAGACGTTGCGCCATTGAGAGATTCGTTCGGGATCCGAGAAGAACAGAGTCCGGCTGAAAAGAACAGAGCCGAGCTGGGATGGGTCTGTGGGTTCCCTTGGGTCTGATGGTACCGCCGCCAGGTTGTCTGGATGATGCTCAATGAATTGTCGCCGCCGACTTGGACTCTCTCTCCTCATGAATGGAGGAAGAATGCCGGGCACAAAAGTCAATTACATGCATTCTCCGGGCAGGCCCGGTCAGGTATTATATATTTTGTTAGATTTTTGTTATTTTGTGTCTTGTTGCGCTTTTCATCGTATTCTTTGAATTGCTATTCAGTTTTTTCCTTTTGAGTTTCCCTTACAATCTGCAAGTTGAAGGGTTTCTTGGTTCGGCCATAATATGATTTGTCTGTCACTTGGTCTTTATCCTCTGGCCGGAGGCGTTAACTGGTTGCCGGAGCTAAATGTTGTCCTTTTTTTCGGTGCGATATTTCGCTGCAACCTGCTGAAGAGGGTTCTATCTGGAATTGGTTAAGAAAAATTGGGATTAAGCGAATTAGGCATTAAGTGTCAATTGTATCCTTGACTGGCTTTGGGAAACGTGTGAATGGTAGAGAAGTATAGAAGAATTATGAAAATACATTTAGAGTTATACAAACAACTGATCTATTTTTCTTCATTGTGAATTTTGTTTTATTATATATATTTGAAATGTCACAGGATTCTATGAGAGTTTGTTTCTTTTATAAAAAGAAAAGACTAAGAGGACTAAGATTTGACATTTCTAATATAAACTTTTTCTAAGAAATATTTTTTCCTTAAAGGTATTTTTTATACCCTTGCAGGGTATTATAATTTTAGTCAGAAGTTTGCAACGCAGTGAAGGAGACATTTCCGACCCTATAATGTATATATATTCTTGATCAGCATCAACAGCCAAGTCGATCTAGCCATGTCCGTCTATCCGTCTGTCCGTCCGTCCGTCCGTTTCTACGAAAACTAGTCCCTCAGTTTTGAAGCTATCTGAATAAAACTTTGCAGGTGGTCTTCTATATGCTCTTACTACTATATAAGTCGGAACGGGCCGGATCGGACGACTATATCATATAGCTGCCATAGGAACGATCAATAAATTTTAATGAAAAAAATTATAACTTAGCCAATTTAGCCAAGATATTTTCATAAAATTTGAGATTTGGGCATTTTGTATTATTCTTGAATTTCGGTTTTAATTTCATCAAAATCGGACAACTATATCATATAGCTGCCATAGGACCGATGGGACAATTAGCCTAACTTAGCCTTTTTCCCATATATTTTCATCAAATTTGAGACATGGCCATTTTGTATTTCCAGAATTTCGGTTTTTATTTTGTTGCCTGCAACATTTACTTCGTTCGCAACATTTTCGCTAGCAAAATTCTGTGCTGGCAACATTTTTCTCTTGCAACATTTATTTTATGACAGTACCCGAGAAAGCGAAAGTCAGAAATTTTTTTTTCTTTTTTATCTACTTACTGCAAGGGTATTTAAACTTCGGCATGCCGAATTTATCATCCTTTTTTGTTTTAGGATATAATTGTATTTTAACCATTTAAAATATATAAAACAACCCCCTCTGCGCATTTCAATTTATCCTTTGACTTTTCCTTTCTACTCTAACTAGGGATCCAGCTTAAAAACAAGAAAGGAAGCTAACTTCGGCATGCCGAAGTTTGAATACCCTTGCAGTAAGTAGATAAAAAAGAAGACAAATTTTCTGACTTTTTTGCTTTCTCGGGTACTGTCATAAAATAAATGTTTCCAGAGTGTTGCTGGCGAAAAATGTTGCTAGCAACAAGGCCAAACAGATATATATATTCATTTGGCAGCTATATGATATAGTTCTCCGATTTTCATAAAATTAAAACAGAAATTTTGAAATAATACAAAAAGGCCATGTCTCAAATTTTATGAAAATATGTGGAAAATTGGCTTAGTTAGATTTTTTTCTAAAAATTTTCCGATCGGTCCTATGGCTGCTTATGATATAGTGGTCCGATTTTGATAAAATCAAAACCGAAACTCTAGAATAATACAAAATGGCTACGTCTAAAATTTTATGGAAATATGTGGAAAATTGGATTAGTTCGATTTTTTTCTCAACATTTTCCGATCGGTCCTATAGCAGCTATATGATATAATGGTCCGATTTAGAGAAAATTAAAACCGAAATTCTAAAGTAATACCAAATGGTCAGATCTAAAATTTTATGCAAATATCTTAAAAATTGGCTAAGTTATAATTTTTTTCATTAAAACTTACAGATCGTTTATATGGCAGCTATATGATATAGTCGTCCGATCCGGCCCGTTTCGACTTATATAGTAGTAAGAGCATATAGAAGACTATCTGCAAAGTTTCATTCAGATAGCTTCAAAACTGAGGGACTAGTTTGCGTAGAAACGGACGGACAGACGGACAGACGGACAGACGGACAGACGGACTGACGGACAGACGGACAGACGGACAGACGGACAGACCGACAGACGGACATGGCTAGATCGACTCGGCTGTTGATTCTAATCAAGAAGATTTCTCTTTCACTGCGTTGCAAACTTCTGACTAAAATTATAATACTCTGCAAGGGTATAAAAAAATATCAGTTTGAGATAAATATGAAATAGGTAAATTATTTCTATTATATAATAGTATTGGTTGTACAATAACATACTTCATGCAAAAGCAATAAAATATGTAACGGTCATGTGTATTATTACATTTATTTCCCTTGAGGTGTACAAAGCTTATGGTAAGCAGGACACAGCTACCTTCGAGAACTCCTTTCCGGTTCCGCAAAATTAAGCTTAGTTAACATTTCAATCCTCAGTGTTGGACAACTCACAATGACTAGTCAGCAATTAGCGGGCCCCATTGTGATCCGAACCCACCGGGCAGCTGCCATGCAAAGGCCACTCCAGAGACCGCGATCAAGATCGAGATCAGGACTGAGATCGTGGTCGGGGGGAAGGATCCGAGGAGGAAAGGGGCTGAGGAAGGGCAAGATCAAGTCAAGTAAATTAGCGCGCCCTCGGCCCTGGTCACGGATCCTTTTGATGATCACGATGATGATGAATTCGCTCTCGAAGAGTTACGCATCGTTTTGTGTCAAGAGTGTGTCGACTTGATTGCTTCTGACAGCGCGCGAACCTTGGAAGGACTCCAGAGGCGAAGGACAAGACACACTCAGAGGAGGCTGACTCACCCCCCGCAACAGCGGAATCAGCAGCTGCGGATCGCGATCGTCTCGATCCCGCTTTCAATCCCGATCTGGATGATCATCTCGCCGCCGCCGCAGAATGATGAACTGCCCAGGGCGACATAAGTGTAGCAATAGCGAGTCTTTGTTTATTTGTTTGCGGAGGGTCATCGCAGTCGTCATCGTCACTGCATCCATATGCAAATCAAGGAGGCCAGGTTCCTCGAATGCTGATGAGCCTAGATTGTTCCCAGTTCCCGGGCGAAAGTGACCGTGAGGAGCGCAAGGAGAGCTGAACCCAAAAAAGGGCTCTGCTTGAATACGAATTAAAGTTGCAACGGCTTTTTAAGTTCTGTTTCAGGTTTCCGAGTCCTGTTTTTGTGTTCCCTCCCCAGTCCGGATCCGCGGACAAGTGTGGGATGGCCAACGGGCATTGTAACAATTTCTGACAAGATTTGGCAATTATAAGGCCACAAAGGCCAAAAACTTTCAAACGGGGCATGGCGAAATTTAATGGCCAAACTTTGTCATTATGAACACGCGGCCGAAAAAGAAAAATTACAAAAAGACAGAAGCCAAAGCCGTAACCAACATTTAACCCTTTACCAACCCCACACTGACTACAATCGAATATATGTACATCCCAATATGAATTCTTTACAAATCCAGCGACCTCAGAAGGCGTGTCATGGAAGCCCATTAAAAATTTGCCAATTTCCAGATTTCACAAATTTTTATTTTACGGGCAACTCCCAGCGATTGACAAATGTCAGGTATCGGGGAAAATCTTTTAATGGCTTCATTAGCTGGGCGCCTCACTCCCCTTCTATCCCATCCCCACCCTCTTTTCCGCTGTAACCCCTTCTCCGACACGATTTGCATTTGGACATAACAAACATCGATTAATGGCCGTTACAAATGTTTTCCATTTGTCTGCGTGTGTCGCATTTAACTCGCTTCTCTGCCCCCTTCCCTCTATACAATACTCATTTTTGCAAATTTTTCATTGCTGGAAAATTTGCGTATCGATTTTGCCATCCCTTGGCATAATTTATGCGAATTTATGATACGCATCTCCGAATAAAAAGAATCAAAATAGCCGGGCTTTTATGAATTGGAATTGAAATTGAATATGAAATGACTGCGGCTTGTGCCACATGACAAAAATAATATGCCCTGTTTTTTATTTGCGACATATGCCTAATGGTATTTTGTTGCTAAATCAACGTAGGAAGGAAATCGATGACATTGTGATAAAAATTAAGCCAAACGGAGCTGTGGTAGGTAATAAAGTGCTATAGGGTTTAATTTTTAAATAAATACATACATACATGTGGTTTCATAATATTTAAGCACAATTTTATTGCATATTAATGCATAATATTTGTACTAAATTGAGATGAATTCTTAATCGCTTGCCAGGCAATCATAACAAATCTTACTAAAGAGCTCAGAGAGACACTAGCTTAGCTGCTGATCTGTGTACTTATTATTTTCACGAATTGATGCGAACTCATAAAGATGTGTCAAACTATCACTTTGAGTAAAATATTTAAAGCAAACTAGGCTGTACTCGTAACTTGTAAATGAGAAATGTGTAGTAAAACCCCTTCATGTTCAAAATGTGCCCTCAATTAATTTCGTAAACAAACAAGTTCCCAGGAACTTCCTGACCCATTACACCATATCGGCTTTGATCTCAGCCCGAGCTGAGTCTGACCAGTTTCCTTCGCTCAACCCAGTTTCACGCATCCCAACTTCATTAAGGTTATCCTCTGCGTTACTCCAGATTTTCTCTGTCAACTGCTGAACCCATGAATTTAATTTAATTTAAACTTTGGCCCCGTGCCTGTCAATCGGAGGCACAGCTTCTGACCCTTGTCTTTGTCTTATACCTGACCTCGGTCTTCGGGATCTTGCCCTGTAAGTCTGGAGCAACCCTTTTGTCACCTAACCGTTTGATGAACTCCTCTGGCACTTCCGGCCAGCCTCCGCGCGCCTTCTAAGGTCCTGTATCCGGCAACCCTCGCCTCATCTGGATCAGGAATCTTCGGAATCCGGACTTGATCCCGAACCGCTCTGCTGCCTTGTCAGTTTTGATTAGTTGAACCACTTCAAGTCGCGGCGATGTCCCGTGTGGGAATCCTCGTGGACTCCTACCTGGCCGTAACTCGAGTGCTGATCGTTCTGCGATAACGCGATCGCTGCAATCTTGTGCAATTTTCGCTACCCATTGTCTGCCGTCGGGCTCCGAAGTTTGTTTGGCTGCTTTTCATAATTTTCACATGACCAAAACAGCTTAAGATCAAGTTAGCCATCTAAGCTGACAGCTGGCAGTCCCCTCTTGGCAATAAAAAGCGTGCGAGTGTGCGAGTTCGAAGAAAAAATTAAGCGAGAACGCTAATCCCATCTTATGGCAAGCTCCCAGTGTCATGTCCTATCCATTTCCATTTCTATTTCCATTTTAATTTCAATTTCATTTTCATTCGTCGGGAGCTGGGTGTTGCCCTTGGGTGGATTGTTTGCTGAAAAGTTTTCCCAAAACATTGGCCAGCTAATCTGCAGAACTCGTTCGCCATGCAAATGAAGACAATCCGCGATCCAGTTCCGAGTTCGCTCTCTCCGCGGCTGATGATCAATAATAATCATAATGACAGTCTTAAGTGGGTTAGTCTCCCGGGCGGAGGCAGAGACACACGTTATTTGCATTTGAAACTCGAGGCAGTGGCAGTGGCAGCCTTTGATGGATAGCTCGGGGTACTTACATCATCTTCGGCCAGATCCATCAATCAGCTTAGCTCCGGAATAGGATAGACTCGGCTTCATTACGATTATGTGCATATTTAAATGGCAATTTTTATGCCAAGATTGTCAGGCTGTAATCCCCCCCAAACCTCAAACTTTCCTTTGTCCTCGTGGTTTTCTTGGGCCCATTGTGGTTCCTTTCTCTGCCTGGATCTGTCATTAATTCCTTTATAATTTGCGCCTGACTGACCAACTGAACGAGCTCCACCTACACTCCAACTCCGGTTTTCCCTGACAACAAACGGAAAAATATGAAAGAAAAATCTGCCACAAAGGGACGGGCCACAAAAAAAGGAAACTCAAGTGCACATGAGTATTTGTCCAGTTTCTTTTTATTATTTTTTGTGTGATGGCCAATTTTTTTCTTTCCTGAGCCATCAAAGCAGAAGCCAAGATGTTGCGGGTGTCCAGTCTGGCGGGGATTTCTTGGAGGGTTCTCCAACGGCCACTCCACCCACTCGGCCAAAATCGGATTAGCCTTAAGCGATTTTGGCACTTGTCCGCAATTCAATTAGGCTGCTGAGAGAGAGGAGATTTTGTGGGTGGCTGGGCTCGGAAAGTACCTTCTCGTCCTTGGCCTGGGACCCTTTCCCTCGGTGCTGCCATTTGCCGCCACTAATTGGCCACACCTTGGAAAAGGAGACAGTTTTCCGTCCCTTCTCCGTTCTCAGCCTCATAAATTACAAGTTTGCCAATGTTCAAAAAAGTCAGGAAAAAAGGAGGCGAGTTGCGCAAGGAGTCAAAGGAAAATTTAGCGCATCCCATTGCGGTGCCTTCATAAATTTCCTTTCTTTTACCCTAATTTAATGATAATGACGCAGCTACCCCAAGTCAAGGCCCATAAAATTTCAACTTACAAGCTGAGAAAATGTGTTTTCCCTCGGTGGTGGCTGCTGCCCAGCCCAGTTTTAGTTTCGAACAAGACAATAACCAGACTGGCTGACTGACCCGAAGGGCCCGTTGACATCTTTGCTAAAAAAAGGGGATAACAACTGTTGAGGAAAGTTGTAACAATTTTATGGAGGCCTTAAAACGTTGGTTCCTGCATTACAGGAAAGGCATAGCGAATTTTATGTGCTACAGAGGTTCCCTATGGGTTAAAGTAAGTTGAAAAGGATGTTTCTACAAACTATAAATTCTAACTTCAGCTTCTACTTCTACTTCTGTATTTTTAGTCTAATTAAATGTAAGTTAAACTAGCAAATATATATAAAATATATGAAATATATTGATAAATAAATAGCTTTTTATTGAATATTCCTCGGGCTCTTTGTAAATTATATATTTCTTGTTCCTCTTTCTTTTGGGAAAACTTGATTACGCAGTTGAAATGTTACAATTGTTTCTCTTTAAAGATAACATAAACTTACGCATCAATGTAACAAAAGATATTTGCATTCTGTTTGAGGGCTTTTCTTTCCGTTTCTCTTCTCGTTATTTTCTTTCTTTTATTCTTTTTCGTTCCTGTATCTGTCGGCTTAAAGGCGTGAAGCCCATAAAAAAAATCGTAAATATTTTGTTTGGTTTTTGTTTCTTGGCTTTGTCTTGCCTTTTTGGTCATATTTTCGTGTTCTATATAAGTAGTTGTGATTGATGTGTACGAACGTGCTGAAAGATGCAGCGTAAAAGTGATTTGTATCTGTAAGATGCGTTCCTTTTGCCCGCGGAAAGGGGGAAAGGGTTGAATGGGTTTACCTTGGCTTGCTGCTGTGAATTAATAATTTTTATCGCTCACCTTATTTTATACATAAAATACCGACAAATGGAACAGGGGTGGATGTAAATGGTTTTGAAAAACAGACTGGTTTTGTACAGGCCTGTTCCAGTTTCCACTCGGAAGTGAATTTGATAACATTTTCGGATTTCCCTTTAACATAAGCGAATTTCCCTTGTTGTTTGAAGGATTTTTTATGAAATTTCCCTTTGGTCCCCTTTGTTTCCAAAAAACTTCAGCTGGCCGCTGCGTTTGTTTTGCCAGGGTTTTGTGAATTAGGGGCCGATCAAATTTTGGCCCGCTATAGTTTCCAACCAAAGGACGTTAATAGGGTACTGATTCATTGCATAAAATCAAAGGTACAAGCATTCTTGGCGGTAAGAAGTTAATTTTTAATATTTGAAATCACAATCATCTGATTTCGGAGGCAGTGCTGGAAATGGTCGGCAAGAAGTATTGGAAAACTAATGCAGATGTCAGCTGATTTGCCCGTCCCGATTCAAAGTTTGTTGCGTTACTTTTTAAGCAAAATGTTTTTACAATTATTAGCGGTAAATGAATTAAGAAGTCGACAGACCCTGTTAAGCGTTCAACGAAACAACCAGAACTTAAGAAACAATGCCAGAATTTTGGATTTACCAGATCGACAGTCAGTAAACGTTTTTATTACTTACATTGTTCAAATTTAACATGCGTGTGCCGGTCAGCTGTTTTCGTGGCAGTGGTGCGAAATTTCTCACAGATAGTGTTGCACAATTCAACTCTGAAAAGAGTTGCCGAGGTTGAGGAAAAATTTCCCTTCACATTACGCACGGTTTGTACAGAATTTTTATTGGTTTTTTTACCAAACACAATTTTTTTTTAATGTGCATTAATAATAGTTCTTTGAATATAAGAACAAACAAAAATACAATTGCTAAAAATTAATAAAAGGCATATTCCATATGTTTTTTGGAACCCTGACAACCCTCATAATGT